>JADLZL010007507.1:0-170670 GCA_015844335.1 Chrysopogon serrulatus | reverse complement strand
ATTATCATCTACCTTCATTGCTGCTCTCAACCATATTAATTGCCGCCCCTAGTTCTACCCTAGTTCTATCTTAATCTAGTCTCCACCTTCACCCTATTGTTACCCATAGTTAAGTTAGACCGTAGTTGATCTCACACAGTTTCTTAGTGGAACGAAACCTGGAATACTTCTGGGATAAAGCTACAATGGTATCCGTGCGCTTGCGGATCATTCAGTGGGCGTTAACAGATATCAACACTAAGCCAACTTCAGGCCAGGCCGTCTGGAACCGGCTAAGCCGGCTCCTAGACCCGGCTAAGCCGGTTTGGGAGCCGGCCAGGGTATGAACCGGCTAAGACGCGTGGGGAACCCGGCTAGGCCGACTGGCCCTGGCTCGCCATGGCTCGCCATCTTCTCACGCGATCCTCGTTGTTTTGTTGCGCCATCTGGCCACCAATATACTTGTCACGTGTACAACTTATCGGAGATGCCATTGATTCACCTTTTGACAATTTTGAGTGTCAACATATGCCCCCCTGTTTTCAGGTGAATTGTGAATGAACCTAAAAACACAAGTCAAAGCCAAATAGCAACGATGCCCATCCATCGGCTTTTCGGCATTAAAAATGTCTAAAGGCGATGTATACATCTCTAAGGGTGATACATGTATCGGCCATTGTATAAAGAGCGCTTAGACTTCTTGCCACACACCTGAAAAGTAGTTTTCCACGGATTGAATTATGGTTCAAATGTAATTCGAATCGGCTTGATATCTCAAATAGCATGATTATGAGAAATAATGATCATGCCAACACCTTGACCCTTTTTGCAAGCCGATTAATCATATTGCCATATCCATGCAGTAAAATACATATATCATGCCCCCCGGGCCTTAAAGCCATCAAAGTAAATTCTATAGGGACTTTTCTAATAGCACGATAGTTACAAGCATTCATCGGCTATGTTTTTATGCTAAGGGCGATAGCAAAGTATCGGCCATATGAGTTCATTCACATAAGTATGCATAGCCGAAATAAATTTTGACTTTTGATCATTGATAGGCAAAATGATTTGACAACCCTCTATAATATAGTGATCCATACCAAGGATCAAAATAATGAGCTAAACAATAATCATGCATACCTAGAGATGAATTCCACATAGATATAGGCAGAAAATATGAATGATGCAATGACCAATAGTTTTGATGAATTGGTGCAAACCTCCAATTTGGAAATTGCTTCTTGAATTTCCTTTTCTCCTTTTCCCTTGTCGCACCACTTGCTTGAGCATCATCCTTGTGAGCTTCAACACTTCCTTTAGGAACCCACGCCAAGCCTTTTTCTTTCAGCTTCTCTGCACTGAGCCTTTGCACCTCACCTTTCTTTGTTTAGATTTGGCATCTAGAATAATAGATGATTCTCCCATGTCTTTGCCATCAATAGCCTAATTTTTCAGCAATGTAATCGGCTTTTCAATAGCTGAACTCAGATCTGAACTTTTCTTCTTTCGGCCATCATACTTCACACGATAAACTTGCTTTTTACCACTTTCTTCTTTGGTTGAGCTCCAGACTGATTTTGATCAAAATGGTCTTTACAATGTGATGATCTCTCCGAGTATCTATAAGCTGCATACTCTATTTTTTGTGGCCTAAAGTATGGTGAAATTTGTGCTTCTTGATCAAACCTGCCCCAAGGTAGATAAGGGTAAAAATATGTGGGTTGTGGTCCATATGACATGGGAATTGGCTGCTCAAAAGGAGAATATATTGCTGCTGCGTGAGATCTATCTCCTTGCCTATTCTTCTCTTGAGACTTGTGCTTTGGAGGCAATCTTGATGGCTGAATCTTCTTTGATCGATTGGCCATATTTGCTTCACCTATCTTCTTATATTTAGCTAGAAGCTCTTTGAAGCTAAGCTTTGGTCTCCTATCCTTTTGCTGTCATGAGCTTTGCCCCCATCAAGCATTATGATCATCCTTCTTCTTTTTTTCCCATCTTGATAGACAAGCTCCATAGAAGGATCTTTAGCCGATTCTCCTTGCTCAATGGAATTAATCGGCCTTTGCTCAATTGTAAGAGATTTCACCTGCCCCCAATGTCTTCTGAATTGTGATAACTTTGCTATCCTCCGAATATCTCCAATTTGTAATTCATGGATAGCAACCTTGTCTTTACTTGAGGGCTCTACATCTCTCTCTTGGACACTTGAGTGTTGAGCTTTAATTGAATCAACTAATGTAACCCGATTCAAAACTTGTTTGCAATCGGGACCGATTGAATCCAATCGGTCCATTTCTTGAGCTCCGAGAAAATCTCAACCAGCCTTTGTCGTCGATAGCCGATTGGATCACTCGACGAAAACATATTGCAATCACAAGTATTATGATCAAACGAATTATGCCACTTGCAAAATGTAAGCTCATCTAAATTTTGAATAGATGGCAAAATATTGTGATCGATGATGCTAATAAAGTTATTCTTTAACAAAATATCAAACACATGGTCACAAAATGTAAAGTCAAAGGTGTATTTTGATTTCTTTAGCCGATTCTTTTGTGGAGTCGGCTTTAAAGCTAGGCAAACGAACGGATCAGATTTCACATCAATCTATTCGGCCACACCTTTGCAATTGCTTTTAGGAAGCTTTAACTTTGACAAACTATCGCTATCGGCCTTGTCATACGGCACAATATGTTGGCCGATAGAATCTGAATTTAGTTTATCATCAACAAGTAAAGTATCTTCCTCATTCGGTCTTTTTAAACTAGTATCAAAATCATTACCAAGACATGTAACAATTGAAAGACGACCAGATTGAGAATTTGGTAAAATATTTGTACCTTGTATCTTGTTGATCATGCTGGAGAATGTAACACCCTAAATTTGCATCTTTTCAAAAATAGGTGAAATTGATTTTATATGCAATTGTGTGTGTGCATTAAACATAGAGTAATAATTAATTTTCCTAAATTAAAATCAACTATAAGGTAGGTACATGTTTTATGCATTCATGCTGGTGCATTTTTATTTGTACTTGAGTGGTGTTGTTCAAATGTAAAATGAATTCAAATTTGTATTTCGAATTTGATTTGAAATAAAAGAAAAGAAAAAGAAAAAAAAAAGTTTCCCCTCCCTCTCCCATTTCGGCCCGGCCCAACCCCTCCCTCTTTTCTCTCTCATAAGCCCCAACGAGCAGGCCCAACCGAGCCCCCTTCCCTTTCTCTGCAATGCGGCCGACCGGGGGGGGCCCCACACGCGGCCGGACGTTGCCTTCCTTTCTTCGCCTCGGCACATTCCAAAATTGGAAGCCGTCGCCTTCCTTTCTTGCGGCCAGAGCTCGAACGAGCTCGATCTCTTTCCTTCGTGGTCGTGGCCTCCGGGCTATAAAGCCGAGCTCCCGCACGCAACCGCCTCCACCCACCCAGCCCTCTCACAGCTAGCGCATCGGCCATCGCAAGCCCCTAGCGGCGCCGCCAAAGCCGCCCCTCGGCGTCCCGCCGTTCGGCGAGTTCCGGCCGCCGTAAGGTCCTAGACGAGCTTCGTGTCGAAGCCGCGAACCCGCCGAGCCTTTTCTCCCTTCGTTTTTTCTCTTTCTCTTGCTGCTCGCTAACCGCCCCGAACTTTGGGGGCACTTTGGGCCGTCGTTCAACATCGCCCGCACCGTTGAAGCCCACCTACGGCCTTCGTTTTCGTGTTGAGTGAGTTCGCATCGATCTCCTCTGTCTTCGCATCTATTTCCCCTTTGAAACCGAGCATTCTAGGGCCCTGTACGAGCTCACCAGTGAGCTTCACGTCACCGGCCATGGCGTTCAGCCACCGGAGTTACTGTAGCAGCCAGCCTCCCCTTCTCTTTCTCCCTCCCCATCTAACCAGAGCCATCCGATCTGAGATCAAGGGCCAAGAATAGATCATACCCCTTCGTGGCGGTTTTGTAAAAGAGTCCCTGTGTTTTTTATATATATAACCCGCCATCCCTGTCCTTTCTGAATTTCGGATTTTTCTTTATTTTAAATCTGAAAGTCGAAATCAAATATTTACAAAATTGCCACTACAATGTTTTGCTTATAAAATCTACATTTCAACTCTGATTTGATCCGTTCAAGTTGCGTTAGATTCGTAATTGAATAATCTACCTGTCTACAGTACTATTAATCATGTTTTCCAACTTTTAATTTTATTGTTTAATAAAATTAATAAGTCTTCTACATGAAATCTTGTTTAATCTATAACTTCACTGTTTTAGCTCCGATTTTGGTGATCCAAACGTCTATGTGATCCTAGCAATGCGTAGATTCATTTTATAAACTTTTTATCTTTGTTTTGTGATATTGGTGTACTGTTCTAATCTATACTCTTGTTTGCTATGCATGATTGCGCTTGGATGATTGTATGTTGCTTGTTGTGGAGTATAGACGGTGAACAATACGCTGGTGATCGAGTACTTTGACGAGCCGTATCACCAAGGGTTCGTTGAGCAAGGCAAGTATAGCATGGGATCATCCTTGTTACCTATTCACCATTAATCATTAAATTCATATTGCATGTGTCTTCCTTGTTTACCACTAAGGATTTCCTAGCAATTGTATCTTGTACCTTGACTACCGTGGGTTTATGCATTTGGGTAGCTTATGCTAGTGCTTAATGAATAACCATTATGATCTGTAACATGATTAATGCTATATGCAACAAAGGTTTAAAACTTGCTTTTTAGCAACGGAAAATTAAAGGGAAGAGTACTGTTTGCTCTTGTCCTCCCTAAGGACTTATCTCGTAAGTGAGCACCCTGGGACTTACAAAGACAAACCGTGGGGGCTATATGGCTCGGCTTTAGTCAAGTATGAGGACCCTCTTCTAGCTTGTTAGAGGTTACCCTTGTGGCGCAAAAGGGGCTTTACACGATGGGCATAGCGTGGCTTCGTCCTCATGTGTTTGCTTCTGCGCGTGAACCATTTGGAAGGGGGATTCTATGTCCGCTTGTCGAGGAAACCTAGCGGCCCTAACTTGTTAGACGAACCTTTGAAAGACTTCATAGTGAAACCCCCGCTATGCACCTCGGCAAAGTAGTTTGGGAGTAATTAACCCAAGCATATGGGAATCACGACTCACGGTGAAAGTGTACAACCTCTCGCAGAGTGTTAAAACCGATATATCACCCGTGCTCACGGTCACGAGCGGCCCGGACTTCTTATAGAATAATGATTTATGCGATGGAAAATTCTTGATTACTGTTTTGCTATACTTTAATCATTGTTTACATGATCATATGGTTAATTGGGATTTATGCTACTTGTTGCTACTCACTTATGCTAAAATTGAGATATGATAAAAGTTGCTAACCACTTTGTAAACCGTGTCGGCCTTTTGAGCCTCATTAACCCTATGTTATTCTTGTTAAGTACGACATGTACTTACGCTTGTTTATATTTTTTATTACTTGGAAAATCCCGGATGGGTAATGATAATCGTGTCTATGAGGACTCGATGTGGACTACTAGTCTTGTGCTTCACCAGTTGACGTCCCTGTGGCTTTGGAGTCTATCGGAGTGCTAGTTATCTTAATTTGTTTCCGCTGAGACTTTGAATAAATTTATGTAAGGAACTATTATTCGTGATGTAATAAAGGCACTGATCTTGATACTCCGAAGGGTTTGTCTCTATATGTGTGTGATTGATCTCGGCACACATATGGTTTTGTATTCAGTTTTATTCTTAAAACTGGGTATGACAAATTGGTATCAGAGCCGTGTTGACTGTAGGACGCAAGCCTAGTTAGCAATGGTTGTTTTAGCATCTCTTGTTCACTTATTTCATGCTTACTATCTTGATCTTGTTATTTTGCTAAATTTTTATGCTGTTTTCCATCTTATTCTATTACAAAATTATTTGGCTCTAATTCTAACTTAATCTTGGTCTAATTCTATAGATGACACGTGCCCATAAGATCGCCGCATTAGCACCGGAGGCTACTACCCACCCCGTGCGTAGTACGCCCCGATGGAGCCCCGCGACAAGGTCATCGTCGAGGAAGATGAGGTCGTGATGAAGCACCAAGTAGAGCCCGAAGAAGAAGAACCGGAAGTGGTGATCATAGATATCTCTGATGATGAAGAGGAACACCAAGAGGACATTGCTGGAGCTGATCCACCACCACCACCTCAGGGTGGCGCAGCAGGAGGAGATGATCTTCCCATGGGATGGACCAAGAGGCTCTATTCCAAGCGGGGAGATTATGCCAACTACTACCATGCTCATCTTATGGATATGTTCCATAGCTACTATGATGGCCAGTTCGCAGTGGAGTACTTTTGCGAGGAGAACATCCACCCTGTTGAGGGCACTTACTGGAAGGCGAAGGTGGTTGTCTACATCTGGAATGAGGAGGTAGAAGCTTTCTAAGTAGACTCGATGTTTGAGGCATACGGCTGGGCGTACCACTCTTCGGGCCAAAGATGGAAGACGCAGCCTCGAAGCCTACCTTGTATACCATGAGAGGCGCTATGAGGACATGATGGAGGATGAGGACCGCTACCTTCCTCGTTATGATGAGGAGCTGGGATGGGTGATGCTGAATCCCCGTGATGCGGATCCTACCACTCGATCGCTAGTCCTCTTTGCTCATGAGTTGATGCACGACAACGCGCGACTCAAGACGAGCTGCGGGCACAACAAAGGTCACGCAAGAGAAGCCGAGGGAAGCTGATGACCTTAGGGAGGAACTCCACCGTCCAAGACTTTATGAGAAGCTAGATCGAGCCTAGGAGTTGGAGTCTATCTTTATCATAATACGATAGTATCGTGGTTTGAGTCAAGTCGGGTCTAGTCAAGTGTGTGCGTGTGAACTTTTAGTGTGTGGATGATTATCATTATGCTTATGTTTGAGTTGGATCTTTGTTATGAGTGCTGGGAGATTGTGGGCATGTCCACAAGTCCCAATGTTTAAGAACTTTTAAGTTAGATTAATAAATGTTTAAGTTTGGGTCGGTTATATTGTTTTGCTGAAATCTGTCTCTGAAGCAGTCTGTGTTCTTTAGTTGATACCCGCCAATCTGTTCGTGCAAAATTTATGAAATTTTTATGAGAGTAATTAGACTTCAGTATCTTTCAAATGCCGCTGGAATCACCTTTTTATCAGTTATGGTTTGAGAGATATAATTGTTGGAGTTGAAGGTTTCTGCGCTGACAGCCTCTCTGGACAGAATTAATGTTTTTCTGTTTTACTCCTAGTTCACGTCAGAATCTAGAAATCTCACCTGAATGAAAGTTGTAGATAATTTCTTAAGCTTTCCAACCATATAAGCCATGACTCATTTGAATATATGTAGCTTGAGTTATGACTGAATTACTGTCCTGCTGTTGTTTAAAGACGCCCAGAAATTTTCAGCTTCAGTGTTTGTTTGCATAAGTGATTTGTTTGGTTGGGAATATGCTAAACTTGAGCATTTGCTTTTGGAGAACAGATGGCAGCAAGAGGCAGAGGAGCTAGGGGACGTAGAGGGTGGTAGGGGTATGGGCAACTATCCACCGCCACCACCACCTCCGCCACCGCCAACGCCGACTATGGAGCAGATGTTTGCAACACAAACTCAGTTGCTACAAACCTTGGTGCAACACATCCAGAACTAGCCAGCTGCACCACCGCCACCACCACCCCCTGCTAGAGACAAGCGTGGTGATTTCTTGAAGGGTCGCCCTCCGGTGTTCACTCATACTGCAGATCCACTGGAGGCTGATGACTGGCTTCGTGCAGTCGGGAAGCAGCTCAATATAGCACAATGCAATGACTATGAGAAGGTGCTATATGGTTTTGGACAGTTACAGGGGGCAGCTCAAACCTGGTGGGAGTCATACCAGTATGGCCACCCTCACCCAAACCAGATCACCTGGCAGGAGTTCCGGGAGGCATTCAGAGCTCACCACATCCCCGAGGGGGAGATTGAAGTTAAGAAGGAGGAGTTCCGGAGGCTGAAGCAAGGTTCTATGTTAGTGGGCGAGTACTGTGATCGGTTTTCTCAGCTATCTCGTTACGCTCCTGAGGATGTTGACACTGATGCGAAGAAGCAGGGACGTTTCCTGAAGGGATTGTATGATGATCTCAGGTTGCAGCTCTCATCTACTCTCTACCCCAATTTCCATGCACTGGTGGACCGAGCAATAGTGGTGGGCAACCTACGCCAGGAGCTGGACCACAAGAAGAGAAGGTGGCAGGGACAAGGTTCTGGAAGCAACACTCGCTCCCGCACCAATCAGGGGCAACCGCCAAGGTACCAAGGTCCTTATCCCGGTGGAACCGCAATCGAAATCGCTAGCGCCCTCGATCCACAAAGCAATCGGTGGACCGGCGCCCACAAAGGCGAGATGGCAATCGACGCCCGTCCCCGAAACCCCAACAATACTCCGGTGAAGAGCAAAGGCACCTAACACCCCTAATAAGTGTTATATCTACAAAGGTGAGCCAGGTCACATGTCTTATCACTCGCCCCAAGAAGCGTAACCCGCAGACTCCACGTAACTGCAACAGCAACCGGAAAGGCGCACCCTCGGCTGAACAACACCGGGAAGGTGAATCATGTGTCAATCGAAACCGCCTAGGAAGCACCGGAGAGGTCATGCTCGGTACGTTCGGTGTCAATTCCATCCCCGCTACTATTCTTTTCGACTGAGCTTCGCATTCCTTTATTTCACATATTTTTATCCAAATGCATGGCATACCAAGTATGTGCTCAAAAACAACTTTATAGTAAATTCACCGGGTGGAAGCATGTCAAGACAAAGATAAATGTCCAGCCAGCCTAGTCCGTCTATAAGGGGGTAGACTTCAAGGTTTGTCCTATAGTGTTGAGAACAGTTTGGATTGATCTTATTCGGTATGGACTGGATGAAGAAACATCATGTAGTGATTCAAAGTGTCAAGAGAAGGTTGTAGTTCGACAACGCCAAGTGGGGACAGAATCGGTGTTGATGTAATAGTTCAACCACAAAGAAACCGCCACCGTGACCCAAATGAATGGAGATGGTAGCCGCCAGGACCGCGTTGTGGATGAGTTCCCGATGTGTTCCCGATGATTTGCCGGGTATGCCACCCGACCGTGATATTGAATTTATTATTGAGCTTTTACCGCACCGCACTTTGCACCTATAGCTAAGCGTCCATATAGAATGGGGGTACCTGAATTAGAAGAGTTAAAGAAGCAACTAAAAAGAGCTGTCCGAGAAAGGCTTTATTCGTCCCTAGTTCTTCGCCTTGGGGAGCACCAAATATATTTGTTGACAGGAAGGACGGTACTCGAGAGAATGTGTGTTGATTATCGATCACTCAATGAGGTTACCATCAAGAACAAGTATCCTTTGCCTAGAATTGATGATTTATTTGACCGGTTGAGAGGTGCCTGTGTATTCTCTAAGATTGATCTTCATTCCGGTTATCATCAATTGAAGATTCGTGCTACTTGACATACCTAAGACTGCATTCACTACAAGGTATGGGTTGTATGAGTACACAAAGTGATGTCATTTGGGGGTGACTAATGCACCCGCATACTTTATGTATTTGATGAACAAGGTGTTTATGGAGTATCTGGATAAGTTCGTTGTGGTATTCATTGATGATATATTGGTCTTCTCCAAGAATGAGGAAGAGCACGCTGAGCATTTGAGGTTGGTCTTGCAGAAGCTAAGGGAGCACAAGCTATATGCTAAGCGAAGTAAGTGTGAGTTCTAGTTGAAGGAAGTTTCCTTTCTTGGTCATGTTGTATCCAATGGTGGTATTGCAGTGGATCCTAGCAAAGTGAAGGATGTGTTGGATTGGACACCACCTACTAATGTTAGTGAGATCCGAAGTTTCCTTGGGTTGGCTGGTTATTACCGGAGATTCATTGAAGGATTCTCTAAACTTGCTAAGCCTATGACCGCACTATTGGAGAAGAATGCTAAGTTTGTATGGTCTTCTGAGTGTCAGTCTAGCTTTGATGAGTTGAAGAAGAGATTAACCACAGCCCCGGTGTTGATATTGCCCGACCTGAGTAAGAACTTCTCCATCTTTTGTGATGCGTCTCGTCATGGCCTAGGATGTGTTCTTATGCAAGAAGGAAGAGTAGTGGCCTATGCATCCAGGGCAACGAGGAAGCATGAGTTGAATTATCCTACTCATGACTTGGAATTAGCAAAGAAGGGTTCATGCCTTGAAGATATGGAGACATTATCTTATTGGACATAAGAGTGACATTTACACTTGACCATAAGAGTTTGAAGTATATTTTCACTCGGTCGGACTTGAACTTGAGACAACGCCGATGGCTGGAATTGATCAAGGATTATGTTTTGGAAGTACATTATCACCCGGGGAAGGCCAATGTTGTAGCCGATGCTCTTAGCGGGAAGAGTTATGCAAATGAAATTCGGACAACACCCATGCCTAAGGAGTTGTGTGCTGAAATTGATTATCTCAATCTGGTTTTATCAATAATACAGCTTGAGTTGGTAGTAGAGCCGACTCTAGAGCAAGAGATCCGCAAGGGTCAACTTGAAGATGAGAAACTAAAAGAGATTGCAGAGAATATAGTGACCGGCAAAGCACCGTGATTTCGTTTGGATGACAATGGGACTCTATGGTTTGGGAAAAGGATATGTGTACCACCGTGAAGGCTATCCGAGATGCAATTTTGCGAGAGGCCCATGAGTCCGCTTATTCTATACACCCGTGTAGTACCAAGATGTACTTGGACTTGAAGGAGAAGTACTTGGTGGTATGGATTAAAGAGAGATGTGGCGTAATATGTAGCCTTGTGTGACACTTGTCGAGGGTTAAAGCTGAACATCAACGACCTGCGGGGTTACTACAACCAATGAAGATACCCGAGTGGAAATGGGAAGAAGTTGGTATGGATTTTATAGTAGGATTGCCACGCACTCGAGAGGGGTATGATTCGATATGGGTAATAGTGGATCGATTGACTAAAGTTGCTCACTTTATACCGGTCAAGACTACCTACCATGGACCTAAGTTAGCGAGCTGTACATGGAGAGGATAGTATGTTTACATGGTGTACCCAAGAAGATCGTGTCGATAGAGGTTCTCGGTTCACATCACATTTCTGGAAGGGAGTACATGAGTCATTAGGAACGAAGTTAAACTTCAGCTCGACCTATCATCCTCGGGATCGACCAGACGATCGAGAGGACTAACCAGATATTGGAGGATATGTTGTCATATACGGCCGCACGTATATCTGGGCGGCGCGCGGACGCAAGACGCGACATCGGTAGCGGTGCCGAGGGCCGAAGCGGCCTCAGCTGCGCGACGGCTGGAGGGCCCGCTGAGTGGCTAGTTTAGCAGCTGGAGAGAATTAAGGAGAGAATTAAGGAGAGATTAGTTGCTATTTTCATTCCCATCTAGGATATATATCCTTTGTACCAGACACTTGAGGGATTAAGCAAGATTCATTCCAATCTAATCTTCCTCCTCTTCTCTAAGCCACGAGCTTGGGGGCATAACCCGGCGAGTGTTGATCGACGTGGGGGCATAACCCCGTCGTAGTTACCACGGAGCGAGAATACGAGCTCCTCGCGGTCCGAGGTCCGGCTTCCCCCGCCACGGCCCTTGACAACCTGGTATCGCGATCCATCCGATCATCGACTTCTTCCTCCTCGCGCCGCTTTTGCAACAACCTCCGACGCCTCGCCCACCACCCCCCACGGCCGCCACCGCGCGACACCCACCCTCCCTCCACGCAGCCTACCTCCGATCCCATCGGCTCAGCCATGGCCGATCCGTCCCTCTCCGACCTCATGGCCGAACTCAGGGCTATGCGCACGGAGATGACCACCCTCAAGGCCGACGTGGCCACCATGAAGGACAAGACCTCCTCTTCGACCAGTGACGGCGACAGGGGCCGCACCGACGGCAATCGCGATCAGGAGTTCCATCCCAAACATAAGAAGTGGGATTTCCCCCGCTTCGATGGTACCTCTGATCCGCTGCTCTTCGTCAACAAATGCGAAGCATACTTCCGCCAGCACCGCACCACCGTCGACGAGAAGGTGTCCATGGCGTCGTACCATCTCGATGAGGTCGCCCAACTCTGGTTCAATCAGCTGCAGGCTGATGAGGGTACGCCGAACTGGAGCCATTTCAAGGATCTTCTCAACCTCCGGTTTGGTCCCCCTCTCCGCTCCGCGCCAATGTTCGAGCTCGCCGAGTGCCGGCGCACGGGCTCTGTAGAGGAGTACTCCAATCGCTTCCAAGCCCTGCTCCCTCGCTGGTCGACTCGAGGAGGCGCAGCGCGTCCAGCTCTACACCGGGGCCTTCTTCCACCACTCGGCAATGCCGTCCGTCTGCACAACCCACCGACCCTAGCCGAGGCCATGAGCCCGGCTCGACAGGTCGAGTTGATGGAGGCCGACCGCCAGCGCCGGCCCCCTCGCCGAGGCGCCCCCGCGCGAGGCCACCGCCCTCCCCCCTCGCGGCAGCACTGCGCCTCGCCGCCTCTGGGCTGGCGCTTCCGCGCCGCCGCCGCCAAGCCAGCGAGGCGTGGCGATGGTGCTCAACGACGCCTCACGCCGGAGGAGATGGCCGCGCCGCCGCCAGGGCCTCCGCTTCAATCGCAACGAACGGCATTGATGCGGCCGGGGACACAACCGTGTGTGCAAGCGGCTCTTCTTCGTGGACGGCGTTGAGATTGAAGACGCCGAGCGCCGCGGCCCGGCCGGATCCCCCAGCAGCGAGGAGGCCCATGTCTTCCCCGCATGCCGTGGCAGGCGTTCCAGTGGGCAATCCCATCCTGCTCACGGTCCAGTGGGCGCCGCCACCCTGGTAGCCCTCGTCGACACAGGCTCCTCCCACAACTTCATCGGCGAGGCCGCGGCGCAACGCACAGGGCTCACCATCCAGCCCCGGCCGCGCCTCACCGCCACCGTGGCGAATGGCGAAAAGGTGTCTGCCCCGGCGTCGCCGACACACGCGCCGGCCGGCACGAGGGCATGACGTTCGACGTCGACCTCTACGTCATGCCCCTCGCCGGCTACGGCGTGGTGCTCGGCACCACGGTGGATGGCCGGCCTCGGGCGCATCGCACAGGATGTCGCCTCGCGCACTCGACGTTCCAAATAGCGGCGGGACATCTGCTGGACGGGCGCGCCCGGGCGAGTGGCCGCCGCTCACGCCGTCTCCACGGACGAGTCCCTTACGGGCCGGGCTGGCGTCGTCGTTCGCCCGACCTCTTCACCACACCCCGGGGCCTACCACCGCCCGCAGCTGCGACGACCACCACATCGTCCTCCAGCCCGGGGTCGCCACCCGTCGCGGTGCGCCCGTACAGGTACCCGGCTGCGCACAAAGATGAGCTCGAGAGGCAGTGCGGGGAGATGTTGGCACAAGGCCTCATCCGCCGCAGCTCGTCGGCCTTCTCTTCACCGGTCCTCCTCGTCAAGAAGGCCGACGGGTCGTGGCGATTCTGCGTCGACTACCGCGCCCTCAACGCCATCACGGTCAAGGACGCCTTTCCCATTCCGGTCGTCGACGAGCTGCTCGATGAGCTCCACGGCGCCAAGTTCTTCACCAAGCTCGACCTGCGCTCGGGGTATCATCAGGTTCGCATGGCTCCCGAGGACATCGCCAAGACCGCCTTCCGCACACACGATGGCTTGTACGAATTCCTCGTCATGCCATTCGGTCTGTGCAATGCGCCGGCCACGTTCCAGGCTCTGATGAACGACGTCCTCCGCGCCTTCCTCCGCCGGTTTGTCCTCGTGTTTTTTGATGATATTTTGATCTACAGCGAGTCATGGGCAGACCACCTCCGCCACCTCCGTGCGGTCTTCTCCGTCCTGCGCCAACACCGCCTCGTCGTCAAGCGTTCCAAGTGCGCGTTCGGTGTCACCTCGATCGCGTACTTGGGACACGTCATCTCCGCGGACGGGGTGGCCATGGACCCGGCCAAGGTGCAGGCCATCCACGACCGCCCCAACCAAGGTTCAAGACGCACGGTCCGTGGGTCCACAGGCCTCGCCGGGTACTATCGCAAGTTCGTCCCACGGCTACGGGCGAGATCGCTGCTCCCCGACGGCGCTGCTCAAGAAGGAGGGCTTCGGCGTGGTCGCCCGAGGCGCGGCGGCATTCTCGCCAAGGGCATGACGGTCACCTCGCGCCCGTCTTGGCGCCGCTGATTTCAGCCCGCCCCTTCGCCGTCGAATGCGACGCCGTCCACCTACGGTTTCGGCGCGGTCTTTGCTGCAGACAAGCACCCGGTCGCCTTCTTCTGTCGGCCGATCGCGCCGCGCCATCGCCCCCGGCAGCTTATGAGCGGGAGCTCATTGGGCCGGTGCTCGCTGTCCGGCATTGGCGGCCGTACCTCCGGGGCCGGGCGGTTCACAGTCGTGAGCCAGACCATTTCAGCCTCAAGTACCTCCTCGACCCGGCCCCACGATCCCCAGCACCACCGGGTCGGGAAGCCGCTAGGCTTCGACCGTCGTCGAGTACAAGCCCGGCGCCCAAAACACGGTGGCGGACGCCTTTCTCACGCCGGGACACGGACTGCGCTGACGTCTCGGGTTCTGTCCTGGCGGTGTCAGGGCCCCGGTTCGACTTCTTCGATCGGCTGCGCGCTGAACAGGGGGCTGACCCCGCCCGGTTGCCCCCGCGCGACGAGGTGGCTGCGCAGGTACGCGCCGGGCGCCCGGGCCATCCGCGACGGCCTCCTCACCTACGGCGGGCGCGTCTACATCAACTCCTCCTCGCCCCTGCTGCAGGAGGTGCTGGCTGCGGTCCATAACGACGGCCACGAAGGCGTTCAGCGCACGCTCCACCGCCTCCGCCGCGACTTCCACTTCCCCGGCATGCGGACGGTGGTCCAAGACTTTGTGCGGGCGTGCGCCACCCGCCAGCGTTTCAAGGCAGAGCATCTGCACCCCGCAGGCCTTCTCTGCCCTCTGCCGGTGCCCACGGCGGTGTGGTCCGACATTGCGCTGGACTTTGTCGAGGCGCTGCCCAAAGTGCGCGGCAAATCAGTGATCCTCACGGTGGTGGACAGGTTCAGCAAGTACTGCCATTTCATACCCCTCGCTCACCCGTACTCTGCAGAATCGGTGGCTCAGGTGTTCTTCGCCGAGATTGTGCGCCTCCACGGTCTCCCTCAGTCCATGGTGTCGGACCGCGACCCCGTCTTCACCTCCACCTTCTGGAAGGAGCTCATGCGCCTTATGGGGGTTCAGCTGCACATGACGTCGGCTTTTCATCCCCAATCTGATGGGCAGTCCGAGGCGGCGAACAGGGTCATCACCATGTACCGCTTGGCCGCTTCACCGGGACCGCCCACGCCCGGGGGTTCCGTGGCTGCCATGGGCGGAATTTGTCTACAACACCGCCTACCAGTCCTCGCTGCGCGACACCCCCTTCCGCGTCGTCTACGGCCGCGACCCTCCCACCATCCGTTCCTATGAGGCTGGGGAGACACGGGTTGCTGCGGTCGCCAAATCCATGGCGGAGCGCGAGGAATTTCTGCAGGATGTCCGCTACCGGCTAGAGCAGGCCCAGAAGGTGCAGAAGAGGCACTACGACAAGCTTCACCGGGCGGTCTCCTACAAGCTCGGCGACTGGGTGCTTCTTCGCCTCCGACACCGCCCGACGCTTCGCTGACGCCGCGGCCGGGCAAGCCGGCCGCTGTATTACGGGCCCTATCGGGTCTTTGAAGTCATCAACGACGCCGCCGTCCGCCGCGCCGCCACCCCGAGCCCGCCGCACGACGTCACACGGGGTCTGCTCAAAAGCGCCAGGGCACGCCGACGGACCCCTTACCGCCGCCGCCGGGTCGCCCACAATGGCGCTACCGTGGCTGAACCGAGCGCATCGCCAAGAGCGCCCGGGCGCTGGTGTGCGCTGTGTTCTGGTCCGCGGAAAAGATCAGCCTCGGCCGCTGGGCCCGGGAGGATCGACTCCTTCCACGAGCGTTTCGCGGCGTTCCAGCTGAGGACGAGCCGGCTCGAGGGGGAGAGATGTCATATACGGCCGCACGTATACGCGGGCGAGGCGCCGCACGCGACATCAGGCGCGCGGCTGAGCGTGCCAAAGGCACAAGAGACGCCCGAGGGCCCGCCGAGTGGCTAGTTTAGCAGTCGGAGAGAATTAAGGAGAGAATTAAGGAGAGATTAGTTGCTATTTTCATTCCCATCTAGGATATATATCCTTTGTACCAGACACTTGAGGGATTAAGCAAGATTCATTCCAATCTAATCTTCCTCCTCTTCTCTAAGCCACGAGCTTGGGGGCATAACCCGGCGAGTGTTGATCGACGTGGGGGCATAACCCCGTCGTAGTTACCACGGAGCGAGAATACGAGCTCCGCAGTCGAGGTCCGGCTTCCCTGCCGCTCACGGCCCTTGACATATGTTGAGAGCATGTGCATTACAATATGGCACTAGTTGGGATAAGAGTATGCCATATGCAGAGTTCTCATACAACAATAGTTATCAGAAGAGTCTCAAGATGGCACCATTTGAAGCATTGTATGGTCGCAAGTGCAGGACACCACTATTTTGGAATCAAACAGGGGAGAGTCAAGTATTTGGACCTGATGTTCTAAAGGATGCAGAAGAGCAAGTGAGAATGATCAGGGATAATTTAAGAGTGGCACAGTCTCGTCAGAAAAGCTATGCTGATACTAGGACATGAGAATTGGTATTTAAAGTGGGTGACTACGTCTATTTAAAAGTGTCACCTATGAGAGGTGTGAAGAGGTTTAACATGAAAGAAAAGTTAGCCCCAAGGTATATCGGACCTTTCAAGATTTTAGAGAGACGTGGAGAAGTGGCCTACCAGCTAGAGTTGCCAGACAGATTGTCAGGTGTGCATGATGTGTTCCATGTGTCTCAGCTAAAGAAGTGTTTGCGAGTACCCGAGGAACAAATACCGTTAGAGGAGATTGCTGTTAGTGATGATCTAACCTATGAGGAATTTCCAGTGAGAATTTTGGAGACCGCAGAGCAAGTAACCAGGAGCAGGGTTATCAAGATGTGCAAGGTACAGTGGAACCGGTACTCCGAAGACGAGGCGACTTAGGAAAAAGAGGATGATCTGAGGAAGTCATATCCGCTAGCTTGTTCGAGTAAGCATATCCAATTCTCGAGGACGAGAATTAGTTAAGGGGGTAGAATTTGTAACACCCTAAATTTGCATCTTTTCAAAAATAGGTGAAATTGATTTTATATGTAATTGTGTGTGTGCATTAAACATAGAGTAATAATTAATTTTCCTAAATTAAAATCAACTATAAGGTAGGTACATGTTTTATGCATTCATGCTGGTGCATTTTTATTTGTACTTGAGTGGTGTTGTTCAAATGCAAAATGAATTCAAATTTGTATTTCGAATTTGATTTGAAATAAAAGAAAAGAAAAAGAAAAAAAGAGTTTCCCCTCCCTCTCCCATTTCGGCCTGGCCCAACCCCTCCCTCTTTTCTCTCTGCAAGAGCCCAACAGAGCAAGCCCAACCGAGCCCCCTTCCCTTTCTCTCTCAGGCGATCGACGACCGGCGGGGCCCCACACGTCGCCCAGACGTTGCCTTCCTTTCTTCTGCCTCTCGGCACATTCCAAAATTGGAAGCCGTCGCCTTCCTTTCTTGCGGCCGAGCTCGGAACGAGCTCGATCTCTCTTTCCTTCGTGGTCGTGGCCTCCGGGCTATAAAAAGCGAGCTCCCACACGCAGCCGCCTCCACCCGGCCCTCTCTCACGGCTAAGCGCGGGCCATCGCAAGCCCTAGCGGCGCCGCCAAGCCGCTTGCCCTCGGCGTCCCGCCCGTTCCGCTGAGTTCCAGCCGCCGTAAGGTCCTAGGCGAGCTTAGTGTCGGCTGCGAACCCATCGAGCCTTTTTCTCCCTTCGTTTTTTTCTCTTTCTCTTGCTTTCGCTAACCGCCGCCCGAACTTTGCAAGGCACTGTGTTGGCCGTCGTTCAACATCGCCCGCCGTTGAAGAAGCCCACCTCCCGACCTTCGTTTTCGTGTTGAGTGAGTTCGCATCGATCTCCTCTGTCTTCGCATCTATTTCCCCTTTGAAACCGAGCATTCTAGGGCCCCCCATGCGAGCTCACCAGTGAGCTTCACGTCACCGCCATGGCGTTCAGCCACCGGAGTTACTGTAGCAGCCAGCCTCCCCTTCTCTTTCTCCCTCCCCATCTAACCAGCCATCCGATCCGAGATCAAGGGCCAAGAATAGATCATACCCCTTCGTGGCGGTTTTGTAAAAGAGTCCCTGTGTTTTTTATATATATAACCCGCCATCCCCGTCCTTTCTGAATTTCGGATTTTTCTTTATTTTAAATCTGAAAGTCGAAATCAAATATTTACAAAATTGCCACTACAATGTTTTGCTTATAAAATCTACATTTCAACTCCGATTTGATCCGTTCAAGTTGCGTTAGATTCGTAATTGAATAATCTACCTGTCTACAGTACTGTTAATCATGTTTTTCCAACTTTTAATTTTATTGTTTAATAAAATTAATAAGTCTTCTACATGAAATCTTGTTTAATCTATAACTTCACCGCTTTTTAGCTCCGATTTTGGTGATCCAAACGTCTGTGTGATCCTAGCAATGCGTAGATTCGTTTTTATAAACTTTTTATCTTTGTTTTGTGATATTGGTGTACTGTTCTAATCTATACTCTTGTTTGCTATGCATGATTGCGCTTGGATGATTGTATGTTGCTTGTTGTGGAGTATAGACGGTGAGCAATACGCTGGTGATCAGGAGTACTTTGACGAGCCGTATCACTAAGGGTTCGTTGAGCAAGGTAAGTATAGTATGGGATCATCCTTGTTACCTATTCACCATTAATCATTAAATTCATATTGCATGTGTCTTCCTTGTTTACCACTAAGGATTTCCTAGCAATTGTATCTTGTACCTTGACTACCGTGGGTTTATGCATTTGGGTAGCTTATGCTAATGCTTAATGAATAACCATTATGATCTGTAACATGATTAATGCTATATGCAACAAAGGTTTAAAACTCGCTTTTTAGCAACGGAAAATTAAAGGGGAAGAGTACTGTTTGCTCTTGTCCTCCCTAAGGACTTATCTCGTAAGTGAGCACCCGGGACTTACAGTACAACCATGGGGGCTATATATGCTCGGCTTTAGTCAAGTATGAGGACCCTCTTCTAGCTTGTTAGAGGTTACCCTTGTGGCGCAAAAGGGGCTTTACACGATGGGCATAGCATGGCTTCGTCCCTCATGTGTTGCTTTGCGCGTGAACCATTTGGAAGGGGGATTCTATGTGCGCTTATCGAGGAAACCTAGCGGCCCTAACTTGTTAGACGAACCTTTGAAAGACTTCATAGTGAAACCCTATTATGCACCTCGGCAGTGTAGTTTGGGAGTAATTAACCCAAGCATATGGGAATCACGACTCACGGTGAAAGTGTACAACCTCTGCAGGGTGTTAAAACTGATATATCACCGTGCTCACGGTCACGAGCGGCCTGGACTTCTTATAGAATAATGATTTATGCGATGGAAAATTCTTGATTACTATTTTGCTATACTTTAATCATTGTTTACATGATCATATGGTTAATTGGGATTTATGCTACTTGTTGCTACTCACTTATGCTAAAATTGAGATATGATAAAAGTTGCTAACCGCTGTAAACCGTGTCAGCCTTTTGAGCCTCATTAACCCCATGTTATTCTTGTTAAGTACGACATGTACTTACGCTTGTTTATTTTTTTTATTACTTGGAAAATCCCGGATGGGTAACAGATAATCGTGTCTATGAGGACTCTGATGAGGACTACTAGTCTTGTGCTTCACTAGTTGACGTCCCTGTGGCTTTAGAGTCTATCGGAGTGCTAGTTATCTTAATTTGTTTCCGCTGAGACTTTGAATAAATTTGTGTAAGGAACTATTATTCGTGATGTAATAAAGGCACTGAGCTTGATACTCCAGTGGTTTGTCTCTATATGTGTGTGATTGATCTCTGGGCACACATATGGTTTTGTATTCAGTTTTATTCTTAAAACTGGGTATGACAGAGAAGCATATATCCTTAATGATGTTCCTCTTCATCTCCGAAAAGAATCAATAAGAGGAGTTGGATTGCCTAAAAGCGCTTTGGCCACTGTCGGAACAGAGAAAGTCGGCTTAGCCGACTCGGAGTCGGCTAGGCCGACTTGGGCACTAGCAAGCAACATAGTAGCAGAGGCGGTCGGCTTGGTCGACCGGGAAGTCGGCTTAGCTAACTCATGGCATGCAATAATCGGCTCAAATTTACTTTTGAAGTCGGCTCACCCGATTCTCGAAAGCAAGCAGATAGCTCTCTTTTCTCATTTGTTGGGGCTTGATCTCTATCAATGATATAGTAATTAGTAGATAAGTACACAACCCCTTTAGTGCCCCGAAAAATCAAGTATAGCTGGTTTCTTGTGTTTCTCACGCTTTTCTATAGCAAGACTTGCTTTTTTTATGTCTACTAATAATCCACTTTTAGCCGATGACTTTGTAGTGATCGGCTTTTTTGCATTGGTCTTTCCAAAGTATTCATAGAATTGCTCCTCTAATTCAGACCATGAACAAATAGTACATTGAGGCAAAGATATAAACTATGCAAAAGCAATACCGGTGAGGAATAAAGGAAAATTTCTTATTCTTATGTAGTCTTTTTTACCAAAATCACCCAACTGTGAGATATATATATTAATATGTTCCATAGCGGTTTTACCATCTTCACCACTAAACTCATAAAAATCAGATACCCACCAAGCATCAGGATCTCTTAAGTAATCATAACACAACGGATATGGTCTATGATAAGCGAGCACCTTCCATTTAGAGGAGCCATATGGATTTCTAGCATGGGCTAAATCTTCATCGATTCGGCTTGATTTGAGAGCAACATACAAAGCCGAATCATGATAGTTTGCATGCACACCCATTGCTGAATTTTCATTGATTCGGCTACAATTATTAGCAACTTGTGAAGCCGAATCATGAACTTCCGCACTCGAATGCTTTGCTGACTTTTTATTAATTCGGCTTGAGTTTGGAGTAACATTTAATGCCAAATTATAAATAGAAGCATTGGCATATGGTGCTGAATTTTGATAGCAATTGGCTAAATAATTAGCATTGTCATAGCCAATTTTCTTATCCATCGTCATGTCTTGTGGTGGAACCACATGTTGTGAACTTATAGCCGATGAATATGTATATGCATATTGTATGTTGCTAGATGGATTCAAACCCAAAGAACTCATAGTTGACACCAGCTCTTGAACATAATGAGGCTCATTAACAACATAAGTGTTAGCCGATGCAACATATCTACTATTATCATGACTAGCAACACCAATATGAGAGCTCATAGAACTTGTAAAATAATTATTAGAATTATAAGAAATATTTGCAAGTTGTACCTCGGCATGATTGTAGTGATATTGTGATGCAACACCGTGGTACTCCATGATTTATAACTTGACCACCTTGCTGAAATTTCTAACAACAAGCACAACTCCTTACAAAATAGCAAGCATGGTCACAAGGGGTCAAAACCAGATGCAATCGGCATTTTAGGGCAGATGGCAACGGTAATGGCGAGCACAAAAATGATAGATAAGTTAAGGTATAAGGCTAGGGCAAAGAGATTCGCCACAAAGTAGAGCCGAAGCAACTTTCCCCAGCCGAGTCACCAAAAAGTGTGTTGACGCCGAATGTGGTCCGGACCAACACACCATGAGGGCTTTGAATGCCTGGGCCGCCACGGACCGAAAAACGCAGCAAGAAATCACACTTACGTGGTAAAGAGCGGCGAGGTTTACAAGCAAACCAGCAAAGGATAACCAATCGCGCTTACGTGACGAAGAACGGCTAGTTTCCAGGCAAACAAGCAAAGGAACCGCCGAAGCTCTCGCCCGGGAGGGGCCCCGTCAGGGCAAGGACGTCGCCAGGTTGCCCTAGGTCGGCCAGCAAGCCTAGAACGCCATCCTTGGTCGTCTGGATCAAGGAATGAACAGCATGAGGTTGGAAAAGGGGTATAGTAGATGTGTTTTGACGATTGGATAGATGGGTTCTCAATCGGCCGTGATCTCCTCGTTTATATAGGAGGGGGTGGTCTTATCCCAGTACGAAACATGTCCCAAACACATTCTCCAAGTTTCCATATACGAAAATAATCAAAATCCGAGTTGGAGATGAAGTCTTCTCGGAATACAGGCGAACCGGCTAAGCCGGCTCAGGGACCCGGCTTAGCCGGGTTCCACGGGCGTGGGCAGCCCCTCAGCCGGTTGCCACGTCACTTAAAGAGGACCCGGTTTAGCCGGATGGAGGTCTCGGCTAAGCCGGCTTTTAGGACCCGGCTTAGCCGGGTTGAGGACCCAACTAACCCAACTTCAGGCCAGGCCGTCAGGAACCGGCTAAGCCGGCTCCTAGACCTGGCTAAGCCGGTTTGGGAGCCGGCCAGGGTATGAACCGGCTAAGCCGGGTGGGGAACCCGGCTAGGCCAACTGGCCCTGGCTCGCCATGGCTCGCCATCTTCTCGCGCGATCCTCGTTGTTTCGTTGCGCCGTCTGGCCACCAATATACTTGTCACGTGTACAACTTATCGGAGATGCCATTGATTCACCTTTTGACAATTTTGAGTGTCAACACAAACAATACTATAAAAATGATTTTATGGATGGTTCTAGACCCTCTATAGGGGCGGTCGGTTTCACTAACCGCTAAGCTAGGATTACTACAAATCACTAATTTGTAGGTGTGATTGCTCAGCCGCCGCTACAAATCCGATTTGTAGGGGCGGGTGATGATAGATCCATCCCTGTAATTTTTTTTCCAAAAAACCACGATTTGGGATCCAACGCGGGAGGACGCCACTGGCTAGCCGTATTTTTTCGCGTAAAATTGCACGCTGCACAGCCGGCATGATTCAAACGTGTGACCTTTCCCTCACGTGTAACCTCCTCTACCACTCCGCTCCTTCATCACCTATTTCTAACTGATTCAATGGTCTCATATTATGCTAAACTGAGTTTAATTGAGTGTTTGAGCCCCTAAATAAATTCAAATCAAAATATAGTCAACTACAAAGTTGTATAACTTTTTAAGATCAACAACTTTCATTTAGGTTGTTTCTCCATCAGAGATCATTTAAAACTTTGAATTTTAAATGTGAGAAATTGAACCATAGTTTTCTTTTACAAGATAATTTCCAATTTAATGTTGTCAACTAAAAAGTTGTATATAAGATTGTCAACTACAAAGTTCTAAAACATCCTGAGATCTACAATTTTGATTGTGGTCATATTTTCATGTGACTTTGTTTTATCAACTCAAAATTTTAATTTAAAAATTAACTACTTCAAACAATATTTTGGAAGAATGATTTTAGCTAGAAAAATTTTGAATAACAAAGTTGCGCAAACTCATCAAGATCTATAATTTTTATTTGATCATTTCTTGATCTGATAAAATGATAGTAATATTGTTCATAAATCTTATATATATCTTGCATAGTTTTCTAAAGTATAAGAGATATATATAAAATTTGTTCACGACAATACTATCACTTTGTAGGATGAAAAAAATGACCAAATAAAAGTTATAGGTCTTGAGTTCTATAACTTTTATGTTTATGAATTTTTGTAGCAGTGAAATATGGGCCCTCAATGCCCATTCAGAATTTCAATAGGAACCCTAGGGTGGCGTGACAACTTCTGAAGCCCACGACACCCGTGAGCTAGGCAAAAGAAACATAATCAATTGAAATGGTGAGGCAAAATTGAAGCTATCTTTAATTTACAACAGGCAGTGAAAAATTGGATTTTGCCGGTTGACATTGTCATTTGTTAATTTTGCTCGTGGGCCACTGGTTCCCTTGAATCGCGCGTGCACTAATGAAAAATGGAAATTACCATGACGGTTTCAAATTTTTCTAATGGTTATTGCATAAACCAATAGGATAATTATAATTGTGATGAAGGTTATTGAAAAACACACAGGAAAATTATATATACCACTAGTAAAATTTGGAATTAATCTATGAGTTTAGAAAACTATTAGGATAACTAATAACTCAGAGGAAAATGCATTTTTATTGTCAATTTTTTACTCTTGGTTATTTAAATAACACAGTACAAAATTATCTAAGAAGTGCGGACATGTTAAATGAATATATGAAAAAACTTGAGCTCGCTAAAATTTCTCGTCGCACCTAAAAAGAGGCCACAATCAAAGAAAAAACTAAAAGAAAGAATAAAACCCTATGACCCACCCAAACACTATCCTATCTCGCTCCTCTCACCCCGCCCTGCATCTGCCTGTACCCGCATGAACGCCACAGCCCCTCACGCTTCCTCTTCCAAAAAAAAAAGCTCCTCACGCTTCCCAATGTATGCACCTCTAGCACACGCCCCTGCTGCTCCTCCCGCCTAGCGCCGCGGCTCCACTCCACCGTTGTAATTTCTAGAATGTATGGTAAATTTGGAAATTTTTTATATAGATCAAGTGATATTTTTTAGCGAGGATTAATTGGATTTAAGAGAGATCGAAGATTTGAATTTTTATCACTTAATCTAATGGAGTAATGGAGATCACCAATGCATAGAGCTCGTCGAAACCTTTCAGTTTGACTACTCATACAAATCATTTCGAGTTCAGATCACAAAGTTACGTATATTGCGCTACAGTACCTGACCTCTGTGCGGTTTCTTTTCCTTATTCCCGAAGCTCTGGACGCCGCTCTTGTTCAGCCGCCCAGAAAAAAAAAAGAGAAGGGAGAAGGTAGAAAAGGGAGAAGACCTTGCTGCCACCGTCGTTCACCGTCATCGTCTTCCATGGTGCCGTTTTCCTTGATATTTGGTTAGGCATCATCCCTTCCCTCGTTTGTCCTTAATTTTCCTTGTGTCACTGTTCTCGATGGATATACCATAGTTCGCCGTAGATCGGGTCGATGAGACGGTCATAGCGGCATAGATCGCCGTGAGGTGGAGAAGGGGAAGGAAGGAAGGAGTGGATCGTTGGGATCTTGTCGTTGTGCTCGTTGTGATTGACTTAGGTAAGATGCCAAATTATGATCCACTTTCAAGTTTTGTGGATCGAATCATCGGATTAGATGGTGTTTAGTTAGAGTAATTCCTGAAATTAATTTTCATCCATGTTCTAAAATTGCCATCAGACTAAGCAGTGTTTGTTTATCGCTGTTTATGGCCGTAATAAATTTTGATACTATGCACAAAGTTTTAGAGGACTTCAGTACCTTTCTTTTGATACCAATATCACCCTCATAGCCTCTGTATTTTGGGAGATGTTGTTGTTTACATTGGACTATTTTCTAGTGACAAGAATCAGGACAATTTTAAATCTATTCAGTTTTTCACCCTCAAGATAGATGAATTAGAATTTATGATCTGAACCAAAATTGTAGGATATTTATTAAGCTTTCCAGATTGGTTTAGGTCATGTCTTTTGGATGAGTAAATCTCCAGTTATCAATTAAGTAAGATTGTTGTTTTGTTTTGACTGACAGGTTTAGTTAGCTAAAGAGGATTTTTGCGCTATCTTGGTGACCTCTTATGCCGAATTGTAAAACACCAAACTTGTAGGTAATAGAGTCTTCTACGATTTGGTAGATTTTGATGATTTTTGAATGTTTTGAGTAGTGTTTATGAAGAGAAGGGACAGTGTTGCTGTCATAGTCTGTAGCAAAATGGTGGATGCTTGAACGGTGGGTTTTGGGCGTTTTGATGTGCAATTTGTTATTTGATTTGTTAGTATGCTAGTGTTGGTATTGATATTTTCTTGTAATAAGGTGGTGCACATTCAAATCGTGTTTAGCTCTCACTTTTGATCTTCAGTGAAGGCAAGTAAACGTGGCGCTATGGTCCACATGTTATAGCTTTGTTGTTTGAATTGCCTCCACTAAATTATTAGTATCTCACACTACCAAAGATAATCTGAAATTTAAAGTTATTTATTATACTCTAAAGTATATGAATTTATATCTAGTGATTTTATTGTTGGAAGTTCTTGCATTGCAACCTTTGCACTTGCACTCTCTCCGTTGATATGCATTTAGAAGAAACCGTAGCCAAATTGGTGCGGTAAGTATCTGGTACAAAGAACGCATATTGTTGAGCAATATGGTTGCAACCCCCACTCCCTCTTCTTGGGACGTTTGGATAGAAGTGAAGTCATGCATTTGCATTGCATTGCACCTTTTGCATTTGCATTGCACTGCATCATTCACATTTGTATTTTTAATATATTTATATTTCTATGAAGCTATTGACATATCTATTGTGATGTTATTTAAATTTAATGTTTAACTGAACTGTGATTTAAATAACTCAGTTAAGGAAGTTTGCTTGTTCTTCCATCTCAGGTACATGAGATTTAAGGATGCTTTGGTGGGATGGGAGTAGCTGCACGAGTGCACACTTGTTGGCCTAAACTTCAAACAAACACATTTATAACAACAAATAGTTGGTTGTTGGAGGTTTTCTGTACCTTGTTTCAAACATCCTAGTTGTACTAGTTGTCTTTGAAGATACCTTTGTTTATGTTATCGTAGAAAACTTAATTTAATGTTCAACTTAGATGACGTTTGTTGCTTCCGCGTACTCTGTTGTTATGTTCTCTATGTTGAAGTGTGGTAATTCTCCAAAAAAATTTGTTATGTTTTTTCTAGGGTGTTACAACCGTCGTCATGGGTGCCCGAGGAGATGAGACATGCAACAGTAACAGCTTGGTGAGTAGATCTTATAGGCTGATGTTGTTGGAGGTGGGTGGTGGGAGGACGGAGGAGGAGCCTAATGTGTTTGGACATCTTGTGTAGCTTGATATGTTTATGCAAACATTAGGACATCTTTTATCTTTATATGCATTGGATGTCTGACTAATATATATATTTATATATAAAAATTGTGTGTACTTTTTACGACATATAATTGTGTGTATTAGACTCATGTTGAACCACTGATATATATTATGATTATGTGCAAATGATATTAAATATATTTTGAATTGTTTAGAAATTGCTATTCGTATCATTTTTCCTGCAGGACGTAATTTCCTTGGCAATTTTACACCGACAGGGAAACATGGGATACCGACGGGGAAAAATATAACTTTTTATGGTTCATCTGACAATATAATTATCCTTTTATTCTGTTGGTTTTATGGAAAAATAAATTTTTTTGTAGGTGACGTATGATTTTTTTTTCACGGTTTCCACCAATAGAGCTAACTATTTATCCTTGACGGTTTTCTAATTTATCTCTGCTTGCTGCAAATAAAAAATTAATTTTCCTAACGGTCAACCATCGTCATACATTTGATTATTTCCTTGTCGCTCTATTCCTGACGATTACTATCTGAGGGTGCACCGTAATTTTAATTTCTCTAATGATGTTTTCTAGTTCAACAATTTCGGTCCTTTAGGGTTAGATTGAAGAATCTTTTTCTCCAATCTCATCCGCCGTTTATACACATGTTAGCCACTGTGACACTTTGGTCTAGGGCTTAATAGGATTAATGTGATACTTATACCAATAAGTTACAACTTCTTTTTCGGAAGCCCATCTCAAAAAAAAAAAAACTCCGAGGTTAAGCGTGCTTGGTCTGGAGCGATGGGTGACCGACCGGAAAGTTATTTTCGGGTGTGCATGAGTGAGGACAAAGTGCGCAGAAATGACTGGTGTTAGAGCATCTCCAACAACTTTGTAAAATTGAGTTGCTAAATCTTGTGGTTTGGCAAGTTGCTATTTTATTTGACAAGTGGAATAAGACCATCTCTCCAACAATTTGCTATTCCAACTTGGTAAACTTAAAAAAGGAGGCCCACCTGGGAGGAAATTCCACTCGGCAACGACGATTCACCTCCTGTCGCGAAGCGTCCGCCTGTTCGTATCCGCGACAGGCGGAGGCGCCGCCGTGACGGGACTCCTCCACTCGCCTCGACGCTGTCTGCTCCGCCCGGACTTCCTCCACAAGAAATCTACATCTTCTCCTTCCATCCTAATCGGAATGACAGAATACTATAAATGACAAGATTATGGTCAAGCAATGAGTACTAGCAGAATACCGTGAACAAAGAAATCTACAAAATAATTGCAAAATAATTTACAGAAAAATATAAATGACAAGAATCCGATCATGACAGGGTACTAGCAGAATACCGTGAACAAAGCACTTCCTGAACATGAGTACTATACTTCCATGAACAAGATTATGGTCAAGCAATTGCAAAAGAATTCCCCGGACATTGATCTGAAACTACCTGAACTTGGCACTGGCAGGACTACGTACAGGCTAAACCAATTGTTCAGTTTCAGTTTCACCCAGCCATTGCCCCCCATATCTGTTGGGTAATCCAGCCGACAGGAGATTAATCCCGTCACACGAACAGTATACGACAATCCACTTGCAAGATCGAGAACAGCATATATATTTATAAAACTGATAAATAGATGCATGCTTCCTTCTTGGCTACCCACGCCACCAGTGCTAATTATTTACACGGCCGGCGGCGGCGGCGCAAGGGCAGGTAGCGCAGCGGCACCCACAGCATTAGCAAGGCGGCGGCAGGGAGGCCGGACCGCGGACGTCCAACCGAAGCCGTGCGCTCTGGCGGCGCCCTACCCTAGCCCTACGGCGAGTACACGAGCACGAGCCCTACGGCAAGTATACAACAATAATCCAGTTCTAGTTCCAAGTTGAACCAGACGGCGAGTACACGAGCACGTACCTGGCGGCTTCACGCCGAGGTGGCTTCACGTCGAGGCCCTGGCGGCTTCACGTCGAGGCGAGCTACGACGCCCCTGGCGGCTTCACGTCGAGGCGGCTTCAGGTCGAACAGGAGGCGCCTTTGACGTTGAAGATTTGCCGCCAACGTTGAAGGGGATCGGTCTTTATCTTCAGCAGAGCAGCGCCGGGAAGAGGAGAGGTCGCCGATCTAATTTGTAGATGGAAGTGGATCGGTCTTTATCACGAGGGATAGGAGGGGGAAGAGTTTCGCGGGAGAGGGACAGCTCGCGCGGGGCGGGGCCAGCGACGGAGAATTTTCGCGATAGAAACTCGGCAACGCTGCCATACATACATGCGCGTGCGGCTACGCTGGATGGCAAGTTCCAATAAATAGCAAGTTGTTTTACAAAGTTGTTGGAGATGGAATTTTGTGGTTTTGCCAAATTTTTTAGGATAGCAAGTTGTTTTACAAAGTTATTGGAGATGCTCTTAGTCTGTGAAGGTAGTATTGATCCTATTAAAACTGTCAGATATAAGCGGACCTAGTCTTGAGGAGGCAGGACGTTACAGCCACCACCGTTTGTGATGACTGATGACGTGTCCAGGCGCGAAAGATCCTCCACTGTCAAGTCTAGGCAGTGCTAACATTCTCCACGGAAGTCAGTTAGATTCAAATGTTTTATGTCTTGGGTGGTGGATTTGTTAGATGGTCAGTGTTTTGGGTACATCTCATTGGATATTTAAAGCGCATTATTTGATTCATGCATTTTTTGGTCACTTTGTGTTAGGACGGATCCGAGCACAGCTTGCAGGGTGGTGATAAGAGTTCCCGCTTTTGTAGAACAAAGGCCTGATGCAAAGGGTGATTAGAGTTCCCACTTTTTTTAGAACAAAGGCGTAATGCGAAGGATGATTATCATGTGACAACTAACACAATGCTTGTGTTGGACAAGGATGCAACATGGTGGGTTAATTTTCATGTGAAGTTTGCTAAAGACATAATACTCCGTCCTAAAATTATAGTCGCTTTGGATATACGTGTCACAAATTTGATTAGATTTATAGAAAATAAGTAAAATATTCACATCTCTAAATAATTTTGTTAAAAAACTAGATTCAAAGATCTTTCAAATGAATTATGATACTAATTGATGATACTTATTATTTATAAAATTATCAGCAGTTTTTTCTCAGAAAGCAAAAGCGACAAGAATTCTAGGATGTAGTAGTTCATAAGAAGGATCAAGCATTGTCTGTCACTTCGACAATTAACTCAGCAGCAGCAGCAAGTATATATTTAGATTTTGATGCATAGGGCTGTTAAAGGCATTTAATGTGTACTAGGACAGTAGAAGGCTGACAATGTGTATAGCAAAAAGAACTAATAGACAAGCCAAACCAGCTCTTGAAGCCTGTAAACACTTTGTTAGTGCCGGTATAACCAAAGGACATTCAACTTTAGTCGAAACTGACTAGCTTTTTGCCCTCCATTCCAAATTATATGAGGTTTTAGCTTTCCTAGAACATAGTAAAACTATGCATCTAACATAGTGCAATCTAGATTCTTAGTAATAGCTGTGTACCTAATAAACACAGAAATCTACAGCAATACAGCATGTCACTGCCTGGTGCCTACTACGGTGCAACAGGTGAAAAATGTTGGCCTTTCCTATCTGTTCTAGAAGGCCCAGTCACCCAGAAGCAGAGAAATATCACCGTCTTCGGGGTCTGTTTATGAACAGGCCTGATTATCTCCTGGAAGAGAAGGGATCATGACCTTCCATCCCTTCATCATCTTGCATGCTTCTTGGCCTCTTGTAGACATCACCCTTAACCTTAATAAAGTGCACACATAACATGAAATCCAGGTCAAATACAAGTGGGAGGGGCATGGCTGCAGCAACCTTAGGCCCTGTTTGGATGCACCAACTAAATTTTAGCTGGCTAAATTTAGCTGCTAGACATCCAAACAGTCCAGCTAAAAGAGTAGCTAAACTTTAGCTAAGTTTAGCTACTTTCACCTAGCTAAAGCTAGCTAAACTTTCGCTGAGTCTATTAGCTGGAGCATCCAAACACCCCAGCTAAAGTTTAGCTAGAAAATTTTTAGCTAGCTAAAGTTTTACTTTGAAATTTTAGCTAGCTAAACTTTAGCTGAGTACATCCAAACAGGCCCTTAGTCTCTATACACTTGATACAGGGAGGGTGGAAAGCTTAAAGAGAATTTATATTAATGTGAAAGAGCAATACCTTTAGTGCAATTCTCTTTGAGTCACACACACACTCTTTCAGAATTTTGAGTTCACAATCATCTACCTCAGACTTGCTAATCTCTTTGCCTGCAAAAGCAGTAAATATGAACAATAATTTGGAAAACAATTCAAACTACCAAAAAGGACGAGAGAACTAGAACGACTACCAAGGAGCTTCTCAATGTACTTGAACTGCAAGACTTCATACTGATTCACCAAGGACAGGGCATATCCAGATTGCCCTGCGCGCGCAGTCCTACCCACCCGATGTACATAAGACTGCATCAATTCAATGTGAAGTAAGATATGAAACCACAGGAAATTTAAAGCATTGAACTTTATAATCATATACTGTAAAGCAATAAAAAAAAGTTGCTCAAATTGGTTATCAACAAGTCTACCCTACTAATGAACCATCTTTTTCTTTTCTAGATCCACACAAGAAAATATCCCCTGTTGAGAAGCTTTCTTTCTATCCATCAAAAAATGTACCCAGAAAACCAACATCATTAAAACGAAATGTCTAGATTCGTTCTAATTCTTCTCTCTCCTTACTCAAATCATACGGTCCAGATCACCGTATATGGTCCTCGTCCCTCCCATCTTTCGTGCCTGTGCCCAGCCCCCACGCCACACAGCATGCCCGGCAACCTTGGTCTTTTTTTCGTCTAATTCTTCGCTCACGCCACACGCAGCCCTTGCGCTCCTGGAACCGCCGCTCCGCCACCATCGCACCGCTCGTGTTGAGATCGAACGCCACGGGACCGCCCACATCGGCGGCTGGAGGGCATTCACTCGCGTAGTCGGCGCCACCGGTGGCCCTGCCCAGGAAGAGGTCATTCTCCGCCGGGCTCACTAGGGACGAGATCGCCGAGGATTTCACTGCCATCCACAGCACGCGTCTGCCGCGCCGGCCAGCGGTAGCTTGAGAATTTTTTTTCTCTCCCTCCTCTCTCGCTCTCGCTCAATCCTCTCTGGTTTCACTTGCATTGGTTGATTGGAGAAGGCTGCAGTCCAGGCGGCGCACACGAGGGCTCAGGTGCAGGGCTGCAGGCTCTGGACGACCACACAGGCCTGAGTGCAGGGATCGGGTGCAGGCTCCAGCAGGCAGCGCAGGCGTGGGCAACCCTCTCTCTTCAGGTTGCAGTTATGTGATTCATCTTTCTGCATGGACAACTCCATTTGGCACTTCGGATTAAAATGATCATTGTTGCTCGCATCCCAGTTTGATCTTTCTAAGATAGTTATACGATGAGATTCAGCAAATTTTCTTCACCATGACCAGAAGCCTAGCAATCTTCTTTTGAATGCAAACTGTGACCTCAAGATATGTGATTTTTGGCTTGCTCGCACACCACAGAAACTGATTTTATGACCGAATATGTTGTCACATGATGGTATAGAGCACCAGAGCTTTTGTTGAACTACTCCGAACATACTGCTGCCGTTGATGTGTGCTCGGTGGGCTGTACATTTATGGAACTGATGGACAGAAAACCCTTGTTTCGTAAAAACTAAAAAGAGACCATGTCCAACAGCTACGTCTACTAATGGCGGTGAGTTCTTAGTGATGATATCATGTTACCATATTTTTCTTTGGCATCACTGTTGCTTTGTGATAGTAGTGAGCTAGATTATTGTGAATACTGGATAAATCAATCCACTCACTCCAAGCCATCAACCCACCCGCCCATCTTCACTTGTAATGTCCGGACAGCAACTCAGGTTGCATCAGATTCAGATCTCACTGGACAACAATGTTCCTTTTGGCATGTGCACCTGCTCTAATGATTTAAGTTCATTGTCTTACAGGAAGCATTGTTATCCTCCTGTTGGTTGCACTTGAACCTACCCTATGCTTGTGTCTATATATTTGAAAAACAATTATTTTTGATATGGCAATATGTAAACATAAAAATATTTATCCAATTGTCATTGCTCGAGCAACTTCCATCACATGCTTAGATGTAAATCATTGTAACTATAGACAACTGTGTGTGGCATGTGCATGTCCACCGGGGTCTTTGTATACTCAAATATTTTTTTAACGTATATCGTATTCCTTTGTTTTCATAAACATGTGATTATCAATGTTTCTATTGAAGATTTTTTAATGTCATAAAATATTTACATCTTATAAGCGCCAATTGGTGCTGAAACTTTATGATTTTACCAAAAGATTATGGCATTAATGATTTTAGTAGCTAGTGCTGAAATCTAAAGGGAAGCCATTTATTTTAATTTTATGTTTTTTTTTAGAGATCTTTTATAATGGTTGAAAAAGTACCTTGGTACCTTTAGGTTCTTTCCTCTATTTATATTTTCTAAATAATTAATTTAAAAATATATTCTAGAGGGTATTTTAGTAATTGAGAATATGCCTTTTGAAACTTGACATAAGCTGCCACCAGTCCAAGTCTAATAAGGCGCTTTCGACCCTTCACCGGCACCGCTGCCCGCCGCACATTGCGCTTCTCCATCGATCCTGCACTGAAGACCTCGGGCATCCAGTGTTTGGGCTGCTGCCGCTGCTTGAGGTCGCTCCGGCCCGCTGACTCTGGTCTCATTGACGTCCTCGCCGTTGCGAGTCCAGCGCTCGCGGACATGGCCACGCCGACCACGCCCTTCACACAAGGCCAGCTCCTGTTCCTCCGGCGTAGCCATGGTGTGCGGTGGGCTGAAGGTGACAGTGACGGCAATGGCCAACATAATCGACACGCAAGCGGCGGTGCTACTGATGGTGACTGCTGTGACGATTTTCACTCCAAAGGATGAGCTTGCAGACTATGAGCGACCAACGTCCAACGTGATGGTGTAATCACGGCACCTGTGATGGTTATTGACTACTATGGCGCTTGACGCAGCTGAGGATAGCCTGGCCTAACGGCACAGCTGCTGCCAGGCCAAGCGCACAGTGGCCAGCGGCCTGTGCTCGCCCGGCGGCGCAGCTTCTGCTGCTGGCCACATAGGGAAGCAGAGCAAGGATGGCATCAGATTGGGAGGCACTGGGAGTATTAGCACGTAATCGATCGGGCTGGTGCGGCTAGTGGACGTGTGACTCTTTCCATGGTCGGAGCTTCGGGCCGGGGTCACGGATGAGAGAAGAGACGGAGGAGGAAGAAAAGGACTAAAATGACTAGAATGACTGATCTACCCTTATTCGAAAATAAAATATAAAAATATAAAATAGATCTTGGCCTCTATATTTAGGTACTGGTCTCACCTAATTTGGTACTATCTCCATCTATTTGGTACCTTCAGCTGGGTACCTCCTATTTTTCCACCGTCCGATCTCGTTCAATGGATGGCTCATGATTTTTCCAACCATCGTAAAATTTCTCTTTTTTAGAAATTACCAAAGCATTAGCACGGGCACTATACTAGTATTAAATAAAACAAATAAACTATACCTTGGGACTTGGAATATCATAATTAATGACCACATCAACTCCTCGAATGTCAAGACCACGGCTTGCAACGTCTGTGCAAGTCATGATATTGCAACCTTTTGATTTGAACCTATTCAAAGCACCTAATCTCTTATCCTAAACAAAAATAAACACCATATTAGCAAATAAAATAAATAACATACTCCCCATCATAAAACAGAAACATTTATGTAACTGAATGAGCAAATAGAACAAATTCACAAGTTTGTTGTCAGAAAACCAAATCAAGTAAACCTGACTCATTTTGCCATTGATAAAGATAGCTTCAAAACCAAGGTTCCTTAGCATGAGAGCAAGAAGACGCGATGAGTAACACGTCTCTGTAAAAATCATTATCATACTCCCTGGTATCTTGTTCAGAACGTAAACAAGACAGCAATCCTGAAATCACATAAGACAGTTCAGAGAGAAATTATGGGAGAGAATCTTCTGTGATGGTGAAAACATATTTTAAATTTCCATGTATATATCACTACATGGAATGAAGGTGATCACATGCAACCCAAGAGTTAATATCTGAATTGATTTTTTTGTTAATAAAGGGAGTGCAACAGTTCAATCAGTAGCAGTTTTCAGATGAAGGACAAGATCACATTGCAGACAAGCTAAATGTTGAGCGATTCTATGTTTATTCTTTCAAAATAATAGTATGTATGTAGCTCTCTAGTTCTACTACGAAAAATGATGCTCAAAAGCATTAAGCATTATGGAACATGACACTTAAACTGTAAGAGCAACTCCAGGACTCTCTATATCCTTCCTAAATGCTAGGAATAGAGATTTTGTTGAAAAACTATCCTCCAACAACTTTTCTAAATAGTTATCCAAATATAGCCATCTTCTATTCCGGATTTTTCACAAGCCAAAAATAGAAGACAAGAATGGCTCTCTAGAGTGCATGCAAGATATAGAATAATTGTTGGAGTGAATAGATATAGAAAACGATTTTTTATGCAAATGACTCTCCAAGTGATGATTTAGAGAGCGAGATTTAGAAAGGTTCTTGGAGATGCTCTAATAGCACAGCAAAAGATATACAAAATGGCAGATAGCTAGAAGAGATGGACAACAAAGATCAGAGTAATTTATTGCAATATGAATAAAGTACAGTTGATCTATAATCAGTGTTTCAAAGGTGTAGCCTAGGCGTCCAGGCGAGGAAAGTTTCTGGGCCTTAGGGGTCGCCTAGCTATTGGTCATATGGCATCCGCCTTGCTGTCGTAGGTGTCCGCCTTTCGCGTTAGGCATCCAGGGCAACGCCAAGGAGGCCGCTGCTGTCGCTTAGCGTGCAGGCATGGCACATCCCGCCTTCCGCGTGGGAAGGAAATCGCAAACTAGGAGGACATTGCGCGCAGGAGGAGGATGATTGGAAGACTAAGGGATAAGAAGGGGAGAGATCGAGAGAGGAAATCCACCACACCTGCCGGCTTTTGGTTCTTTGTTTGCACGCTCACGCATCCTGCGCGGGAAGAGGATTGGGGGAGACCCATTAGTCTCCTACTCTTCACTGTACCAGCTCTCGCTTCCTGTACGTCTCCTCTCTCCCTTTTTCAGTCCTCTCTTAAGGCTGAAGCTTGCCTGCCTTGTTCCTCTGTTTTTTACCCTGTGGGCTGCTGCTCTGGTTCATAGAGGCAAAGTGGAGTGAACAACTGCTGCTTCTTTTCCATGTGTCGATATCTTACTACTTGATGCCAAGCACTAGTAGTCTACTAGTAGCACGACTTATTATTGTACTACATGCTAAGAATTGACAATATTAATGCCCGATTTGCTTCTGAATTTTTAGTTAACTTATATATTAATAATATGTTTATTTGGCATTGCCTAGACGAGCGCCCCTAGGTGGCTAGAAGGGCATCGCTCGCCACGCCTCGCCTTATCGCCTTAAAAACATTGTCTATAATAGAATAGAAATCTGAGGCAATGAACTACATGGAAATGGATAACAACATGAATGCAGATATACAGACAAAAAGTAGAATCACCTTGTCATCAGCAGGAACCAAATAAAACTCCTCTCTAAGAGTATCCACTGTAGAATATTTGCATGATACTTTCAGCTAGTTGAAACAAGAAGTGATCATTAGTAAAAAACAATAAAAAAATAAAAAGGAACATCCAGTGGTCAAATTCCACTTATGTCTTGCAACAGAAACAGCTTGAACAGAAATAGAAGATAGAATGCCACCTTAACAGGATTCCTGAGACAAGCCCGTTGCAGTTTCTGAACCTAGTTGATTGCAAAGAGAAATATACTCAGTCTATTTAAAAAAATATATTAAAAGCAGGATTACTAATATAAAAACTAGGTTATCACCATGCAAACTAATTGTGGCCAGAAAATATCACAGTAGGGAAACAATCTAATTTCATACAGGATAGCTGAAAATCAGTTGTATGATGGCAGTCTGTCAGAATAATAATTTTTATCATATCAAGCATAATTTAAAATGATACAATTGTAATCACGAGCACAAGCAGTGAGCATTGCAGTTATAGTTCAGTGTACTTAACACTTCTGTCAGCCAGCACTTTTGGCTCAGCAATTCAGAGTAATCATAAATCAAACAAGCACTCCCTGCTCACCAACCTTGTCAGTCATTGTTGCTGAAAAAAGGAATGTCCTTCGCTCCTTGGGTATAACTTTTAAAATGTCATTGAGGGATTTCTCAAACTCCATATCGAGTAACACATCAGCTTCATCCAGTACCTACCAAAATAGACAATAAACCATATATAAAAATTTCAACAAGGAAATTAATAAATTAAAAAGAAGTATTATCTTTAATAAAACATCATGAAGCCAGTATTTCACATAACAATGCCATTGCAAAGAGTAACAAAAGTGTATATTTCACAGAGCAAGGCTAAACAAAATTGGATACCTACCAACAAACAGAAAAACAAATTGTGAGGATACATACCAAGTACTTAATTTTATTAAGGCTAAAACCTTTCGTATCTGTCAAGTGGTCCAAAAGACGTCCAGGAGTTGCAACCTGAGTTTGTAAGGAAAATATTAGACCAGAAAAGACCAGATAAAGAAATGACATCGAATTACTGTAACAGAACAATCACTGATACGAAATACAAGAGAAGTAACAATTCAAGAGATATGGAAGAATGTTAAACCCTATATTTGACATTGACCTTAAGATAAGAACAAGGTTACAAGAATCGGGTAAAAGTGTCTATCAACAAAAATCACATGTTAAACAACACTGGCAAAAGGGACTGATGTTGCAAACCAGGTAAGCTGTCCTTTTGGAGAAAACTAAACCAGCTCTGGTGCAGTAAGCTCAAAAGAAATGTGATGTATATATATATCAGACAAAGGGTCATCATAAAGAATCAATGGATGCCAGAGCAGTTCACATAAGGATTATTTAAAAAGATGTGCTTGAGAATAGATTTTTGCCAAAGTAAAGAAGTGCATACATTTGCTTCAAAAAAAAGTGCATACATATATAAATATTATCAGTACAACTCTTACAATCATGCAGCTGTTCAAGCCAACAGATTAACGAGTTTTTATCTATGAATGGGTAACAGAATTTGATTGCATATGGAATAATACTCACTATGATATGTGGATGCCTCGCAAGGGATATAACTTGCTGCATCCGGTCCACACCTCCAACAAGCTGGTGGCAGAATTTATGTCAAAAATATGACTGGGAATACAAATAGAACTAGATGTAACAATTAATGATTGCATATAACCTAATAACGCTCTACAAGTCAAGTCTAGAATATCAGAATGCATAATTGCATATAATCTAATAACAGTGGAAAATCTTGCATGCTCAGATTATATCAATAGAGTAATGATGAATTGATGATTATAGAGAATAATAAAATGCTTGTAGCAATGGAAGCAAAACTAACAGAGTTTGAAATGCATCAACTATGGCTCGAAGAGCAACCAGTTGAAATAGTATCGAACTTATAACAAAATGGAATGGATGTACAACAACGTGCGTCCTGGGTGCAAGTAGGTTAAAGTTTTTGCATATATTTGAATGTCACGAAAATTGATTTACTGGTGCACCATGTGACAGGACATGAATCTGATGAAGAGGACATGCTTACCTGAATGTCATACTATAGCTGCATGACAATGCTCGTTCCCTTAGATACAAACAAGTGCACCGGAAAATAAAATTATGATTTTATTTTACCTTTTTAAAAAAAGAGCTATGACTTACTTCCACCTGTCTGCAAAAGTTTTGTACCTACCCTATGGCCTATTCTCTGGCCTTCCCACCCCACACCTCAATCCTACTCCAAGTCGTCAAAGTTCAATCACCGAAGGAGGAAACGAGAAGAGTAGTGAACCATGAAGCAAATCACGAAATCCAAAATCTTTGTGCCTCTACCACTCACCACTGAGCAGACTAAGCCAATAGCCGATCCCAAAGCCTCAAACTGCTCAGCGATTTGAATTGCCAACTCCCTGACAAGAACACCACAATCCAACATTACTAAAGCATATAGCCATATATACTCCAAATTATAAACTGTCAAAATTATAAACTGCCAATTGAGAAGAAAGAATAAAACTTGAACTCGTTGGCGAAAGTACACAAGCAAAGAAAGGTGTGTGGTGCTGAAGCAGTGCCTGCAGAATCGGCAGCGCAAAAGCGGCCGTCTTCCCCGACCCCGTCTGCGCCAGCGCGATCAGGTCCATCCCTTGGTATGTCACATGCCTAACGCGGGCTGTGAACAACGTCGAAGCAAAAGGGTCTGCCGAGGCTGTTCAGGCTCGAGGTGGGGACGCTGCCACGCCTGCTACCACACTAGGGGGCCTCGCGGCCTGCTCTAGGGGCGCACAGGCCCTAGGAGAGGGAGGCAGCGCGGCAGCCGCCGCCGCTTTCCTTCCATGACAGTCGCAATTGCCTTATCTATTATTAGTTGTTTTTGGAATAATTAGTCAAAATGGAAAGTTCAGAATTGTTTAGAAAAGAAGAATCTAACTACTATAAGGATCTTCTACCTAGGACTATAATATGAGAGACTTGTAATCAGATAAATCAAAAAAGAAATAGTTGAAGAACTTTAATCTTTACTCTCCAGCTCTCTGTCTCTCTTCCTCTCTCTCTTTCTCTACCGCACTCGCGCCGCTGCCCCCACACCGCCGCCTGCGCCACAGCCACCCTCACGCCACGTCACCGCCCTTAGGGTGCCGCGTCGTTGGCCCTTGCCTTCGTCTCCGCCGTGCCAATCCACCCTACCCGCCGTGCGTGTTACCCGGTATATGATTTTATCTCAATTTTTTGCAATATTTCATAGACTTTTTTCCCAATGGGCATGATCTTTGCGTGTTGTTTAATTGAAACTTTTTTGGTTTATTTATTTTTTGATAGTGTATTTTTGTTCATTAGGTATTTCATGATGTATTTATTTCATAATCGATAATTCATTATATTGTTCTCACAGTGTGTGTGTATATATATATATATTTGAGATGTTGCATGTTGTATCCTATTTGTTTCGTAAATATTATTATACTTTGTAATATGTGTATGGTGCCCATGAGATGTTTCATAGCGTATTTGGGATTGATTTTGTAATATGTATGTGATTTTTATGATATATTTTGGGATTTTCAGCATATAAAATGATGTTTTATAATTATCTTTGAGTATCCACATAGTACCTGTGATATGTTCTATGTATATTTAGGTTGTTCAAATAGTATCATGTGATGTTCATTTTACTTGTTCTCTAGTTTTTATTTTTTTTTCTTCTTCATTATTTTCCTCTAATTAAGTAGTTTCTTTTTTTTATTTATTTTGCTATTTTTAAATTTCTTACACTCTGTGAGATATATATTTGAGATGTTCATGTAGTCTAAATGGAGAGTTCCAAGATTATCTTCGACTACTCATATAGTACTCGTAAGATGTTGTCTCATATATTTTAGGTTGTTTAAATAGTATATATCCACATGTGATGTTTTTTTAACTTTTGACTACTACATGCTTTTTTTTATTTTTCTTTATGCTTTGTTCTATCTTTAATTAATGTTTTTATTTATATTATTTATATATTTTGTATTGTTCATATAGTGTCTAAAAGATGCTCTATAGTATATATCAGATTATTCAAGTACTATTTATATGTCTTTTTTATTTTCATCTAGTAATTGCCTTTCTTCCTTTGTATTATATTTTCTCTTATGTTTTGTTCTACTTTTCATTAATTCTATTTATATATGGAATTGTTTTATTTTATTTTTCTATATAATTTCATAACAAATATAAAATACCATTTACATGTTCTTCTAAATCTAAAATATTGTTCTTCTGAACCTATAATATTTTTCTTAAGAAGACATAACACTGTTTTTGAAACATAGAGCACCGCCTCTACACCATAAAAGAGAATATTCTATCTCCACGAGGTAACTGTTCGCTAACAATTTGTAAACTAAGCTTTTTTAAAGCTTCAAAAACATAGTGTTTCTCTAACAATTTATAACAGTTTTACTAGTCTTATCAGTTAGCTTACTAACTAGTTAGAACAATGTTTTTCTCTCACAACAAATCGGCTAGAATTAGCAAGTTTAGGTGGTTTATAAGACATCAACAAATTTAGACTCTAGCATAGTGCATGATGCCAACTCGGTCAGACATAAACCCTATCAGAAGGGTTTCGAGGAGCAAATTGGGCTGAGGAAACGGTTAGATCAACTCGGTCCACGAGAGCAAGGTGTTAAATTGTTGGGAGCTGCTGGAAGAGTTCTTGTGTCGTGTAGCTAGCGAGCATCCGGGTCACGGATCCGATCGACCACTCCACTTTTGGCACAGTACTAGCTAGATATATATGCCTTTCTATCTGCTGTCCATCTCCAATCTGGGAACAAAAAATGTTGATGAGATTCCTGAGCCAAGCAAACTGTAGACGATGGAAGTCGGCCACGCAGAGTCGATCACACCTTTTCTCGGCCTGCACATGATGCCACATGCCAGATCGCAGTCTTTAGATCCAACAGATATCTGCAACACCATCCAGAGCCCGGGATGCAATATGCAAGTTGCTGCTGGGCGGTGGCGGCGCAGAATTGCTGTGCGATTCGGCCCGCCGCTCTTTCAGCAGCACTTCCGCGTCCTGTGCATCGGTCCTACTGTACCGTATCTTTCTGCCGGCCAATCATCATTCTCTCCGAATTCAAGATTCCATTCGTACGTACGTCCTCATCATCTCGCAATCATCGGACCCGTTTTGTGGATTTGCGGCGGGCCGGTGGCGGCCAAACGACGAACGTACGTGCAGGCTTGTCAACCGCACATCACAGCCTCGTCGTCAGGTGCGATGCAAAGACAGGGTTTCGTCGGCAATGCAACGTCCACCGGCAAATGGTCAGTCTTCGTCTAGACTCTTGACCTCCTGTATAGCTACAGTACATACTCCCTCCATTCCACAAAACATGCAATTCTAGTACAGTAGCATGTTTTAGTGTATCAAGTTTGACTAATTATAAATAAAAAACTATAAACTTTTGTAATGTCAAATAAACATCATTAGATTAATTATGAAATGTATTTTTATAATAAATTAATTTGAAGCTAAAAATACGAATACTATTTGCTAGAAACTCGGTCAAACATGAACTACTTTTTCTGGCACGCAACTCATAATTGCATGTTTTGTGGAACGGATGGAGTAGTTGTCAACAACCTAACTATGAATATATTATTCCACTCTTTTGGGTTTAGATTATTTTAGTAATCCTTATTTGAATGAGGTTCATGCATGCTTTTTTATTACACAGTACAACATAAATACTCCTAATGTAGCACACTTATCTCCCATGAACGCACGCACGCAAATTCTACCACTATGAGCATCTTCGAAAACTGAGCTGACAAATCATAGAAATTGATGAAGTCATCATAGGCACCTCGCCGTTGACCAGGGGCGGAGCCAAAGGCTTTTTTTGGGCCATCTGACCCCTATAAATTTTGACAATTTCTATACAAATTTACTGCTAGCTAATGTATTTAAGTAATGATTAGTGGAGCTGACCCCAATGGCTTTCCTATCTGGCTTTGTCTATGCTGTCAACAGGAATATCGCTTACCACTAAAAACACAAGCGCCATTAAATTCTAAAATATTTGCTCTTATCACTACCGGAAACACGCTCTTTGCCGAGTGCAGCAATTTCTCCGAGTGTATTCCATCGGGCACTCGGCAAACCTCAGGTTTGCCGAGTGTAAACACAAAAACACTCGGCAAACAAGAGACACACGGCAAACCTTACATTTGCCGAGTGTTTGCTCTCGGCAAAGAGAAGCACACGGCAACATAAACTTTTTGCCAAGTGTTAGCACTCAGCAAAAAAAACACACGGCATAGGTTAACGGGGCAGTCGGCTTCCAAGGTTTGCCGAGTGCCTACCGTTAGCACTCAGCAAACAGGGGGATTTTCCGAGTGTCTCCTCCATGACACTCGGCAAAATGTTTTTTTTTTTTTTGGCCTCCAATTTTTTTGGTAGCATTCCTATACTAGCTGGAGCTACATGCTTCAATTTGGAACAATTCTCATATATTTTGCTATATTTGTCAAACATGATTTGTCAAATTTTTTTTGTTTTTTAAACTGTTGGCAGGATTTAAAAAAATACGTGGCGGATTTGCCGTGTCAGATCGGGACACTCGGCAAATCGGGGAATATGGCTCCCCCCCGGCCGCGCCCCCCCCCACTCACTCACCTCACTTGCCAGCAGCAGCACCGGTGCTCCACCATCGGCCGGCCACCGCTCCCCGGCGCGCGTGAGCCAGCAGCGACCGGCGGCGGGATCCAGCCGCCCGGCGGCCGTGAGCCAGCCAGCGGCCCGGCCGCTTCGCCCGTCCGGCCGCCCGGCGCTAGGCCGCAGCAGCAACCCGGCGGCCACCCGCCCGGCCGCCCGGGCGGCCGCCCGCCTCCAAGCAGAATAGCCCGCCCGACGGGCCGCCGCGGCCGCCCCGCCCGCCCGGCCGGCCGCCCGCCACCAGGCCCACGGCAGCAGCGCCCGGCCACCCGCCCGAGCTCCCCGGCGGCCGCCCGTCCCCTAGCAGCGGCATCCCGGCCGGTCGGCCGGCCGCCGGCCGCCACCGGCCAGCTACCCGGCCGGCCGCCCATCACGAGCCGTAGCGAAAGCGCCGACCACCAGCCAACCGCCCGGCCGGCCGCCCGGCCCGAAGCAGCGAGCCGAGCCGCCTCGTCCGGCCCGGCAGCAGCAGCGCCGGGCGGTGTCGAAGCTCCGGCAGCGCCCGGCCCACGCAAGAAGCGGTGGTGGCCGTCCCTCCCGTTCGGCGGTCCTTGCCGGCAAAGCGGCTTTCGGCGACCCGCGGCCCCGGCGGCCGCGCCCCTCCGTGCGTGCTGGCGACCATTCTTGCTGTTTGTTTTTGGTAGTACATTTCATGTTATAGTAGTAGTAGTGTTAGTAGTCGTAGTGTTCGTAGTAGTAGTCAACAACGGTGGTAGCGATGGCCATGGCGGAAGCGATAGTAGTCATTAGAAGATTGATATGTATCCGCATGGATTGAAAATATATATGTGGTTATCGGCCATCGTGCCGTTGCTCTTCGTGCAGGTTTTGCGAACCTCACCGTACAGGTGAGGTGCTGCGAAATTTTGTTTTGACAATCTTGTTTTGCAGAGAAGACCCCGTCGAGGCTAGTCGGTCATTCTCGCGACCCCGATTGTCTTCCTCAGCGGTGCGGGTCGGCCTGCACCGCATCGCCTCGCCACTACAGCGACCCTTCATGGCCCCGCTAGCCTGACTCCACCGCCACCCAAGGTATAACCTCTCTTTCCGTAGCACGGTCATGCATCGCGTAAACCAGTTAGGCGTCTCCTGTTCGAAAGAAATAGGGTTAGAGATATGCTATGCAGGTCATCGCATATCTCTAACCCTATCTGTTTCGGATTGTCCATATTTTTTGGACAGCCCGAGGATGCGTAGATGTGGTTAGTTTACATGTTCTGCTTTCGATCGGAGACAGAGTTTCGGCAGCACCTCCCTGTTGTTCTTCGGATACACACTCCCTGTCGGGACGTGTATTTGGAGAACAGCGGGGAGGTCCTGCCGAAATTCTGCCTCCGATCGGAGCGGAACATGCAAACTAACCACATCTACGCATCCTCGGGTGGGATTAGGACCTATCCTCACCTATTACATGGTAGGAACCACCTTGCATATACTGGCTTGTTACATTACTTGCTGATACATATGTTAGAGGATGGATGACCGAGAGTGGATGTACTCGGGCTGGCGAAGAGGGGAGGTGCCCACTGATGAGTGAACATTGAAAACCGATGCTTTCATAGAACGGGCATTTGGCTGTGCTGAAGGAGCGAATGCAGTTTGGTGTCCTTGTAGTAAGTGTGCAAATAGAAAAAGACAATATAAGGTGACTCTGGGGCGCCATCTGTGGAAGTATGGATATATGGCGAACTATACCCGGTGGTACATGCATGGTGAAGCCGATCGGGTGAGAGAGGAGGTGGTCCGACCCCGCCTAGATGACTATGATGATGATGCGGGGTAGGAGAGATGTTAAATGACTATCACAAAGCACACTTCAATGAAGAACGTCTGGAGGAGGAGCCAGAGGCAAGTGCGAAAGCGTTCTATGATATGTTAGACATGGCACAGAGTCCCCTTCATGGCCACACAACGGTGTCTCAACTAGATGCCATTGGACGCTTGATGGCGTTAAAGTCCCAATATAGCTTGGGTCGAGACGCCTTCGATACTCTGCTGACAGTTGTTGGTAGCTTACTTCCAGAGAGTCACATTATGCCCAAGAACTTGTATGAGTCACAGAAGCTACTTCGTGCACTAAAGATGCTGTATGACCAGATAGATGCTTGTTCGAATGGGTGCGTCCTGTTTAGGAAAGAACACGCGGACGCAAAATACTGTCTGAAGTGTAAGTCTTCTAGGTTTCTGGAGGCAGAAACTAGTGAAGGCCAGAAGAGGCAGCTTGCGATCCCCGTAACTCAGGTGAGGCACATTCCCTTCATACCTAGGATCCAATGGCTTTACATGACCGAGGAGTCTGCTAAACAGATGACATGGCACAAAATGGCAAACTATACAATCCTGACAAGATGGCACATGCATCCGATGGCGAGGCATGGATCCACTTTGATGGCAAGCATAAAGAGAAAGCAAAAGAGGCTCGAAATGTACGTGTTGTGCTGGCAACGGATGGGTTCAATCCTTATGAAATGATGGCTGCTCCAAACACATGTTGGCCCGTTTTCGTTATCTCCCTGAATCTCCCCCCGGCGTATGCTTCTAAAGCAAGTACGTATTCTTGTCCTTGATAATTCCAGGGCATCCGGAGAATAATATGGGTGTGTTTATGGAGCCTCTGATTGATGAATTGATCGATGCTTGGGTGCATGGCGTATGGACATACGACCGAGCTACGAAACGCAATTTCAAAATGTATATGTGGTACCACTACTCCATGCATGACTTCGTGGCGTATGGGATGTTTGCCGCCTGGTGTGTTCACGGGAAGTACCCATGTTCGATATGCAAGGAGGCTGTGAGGTTCATTTGGTTGCAAAAGGGCGGCAAGTTCTCGTCGTTCGACAAACATCGATAATTCCTACCTCCTTCCCATCCATTCAGACAAGACATCAAGAATTTTACGAAAGGTGTCATAGTGACAGAGGAAGCACCGCCAATGAGGACAAGTGCCAAGGTTCATGCTCAGATAGATGCTCTCGTGGTCAATGACGGAAAAGGACATCGATTTGTGGGATATGGTGAGCAACATATGTGGACTCATAAAGCTGGCTTGACTCGGCTCCCCTGTTATGATGATCTGCTCCTTTCACACAACCTTGATGTAATGCACACTGAGAAGAATATTGCCGAGGCACTTTGGGCAACACTGATGGAAACTGACAAGACAAAGGACAACATTAAGGCTAGAGTGGATCTGGCAATGTTATGCGATAGACCAAAGCAAGAAATAAAACCTTCTAGACGTGGCAAGAACTTGACAAAGCTAGATGTCGATTTCGTCCTGAAGAAGCCTAGAGGAGGGAAGTACTAGAATGGATCCAGTCATTAACGTTCCCTGATGGGTATGCAGCAAATCTGAGGAGGGGAGTCAAAATAGATACTCTAAAAGTCTTAGGGATAAAGAGTCATGACTACCATATATGGATTAAGCGGCTTCTTCCTGCCATGGTTCGAGGCTATGTCCCTGAGCATGTGTGGTTAGTGCTGGCAGAGTTGAGCTATTTCTTCCGACAGCTCTGTGCGAAGGAGTTATCTTGGAAGGTGGTTGAAGACTTGGAACAAATGGCCCCTGTGTTGTCTCACCAAACATGTTCCATATTCATGCATTGTTTCATCATGCTATATTTGTTGACCAACCCTATTGTTTCTTGTTGGCACAGGGAATTTCTTGATCAATTCAGAAATGAATCAATGGAGGAACCTACCCCGCAGGAGTGTGATGCCATTCTTTGAAATGGGGCGGGAGGTGGAATGCCTGATTTCATTTCTTGGTTCCAAAACAAGGTACCCTTCTTATGTATTTGCACATTGCAAGTTGCACGCATGTGCGAATAATAGAACGATCTAACCTACTCCATCCTGCAGGCCCAAAGTGATGTGATAATGAGTGCTAAGTTGAGACAAGTTGCTCATGGCTTTGAATATAGGGTCAGGTCATTTATCGGTTATGACGTGAATGGTTACCGCTTTCGTACATCAAGCTATGACAAGGAGAATCGAAGAACCACATGTTCTGGAGTTTTTACACCCGGTCTTGATAATGTCGAGTATTATGGAAGAATTGAAGAGATATACGAACTCAATTTTAGAGGTTACAAACCTCTAACTCCTGTTGTATTCAAGTGTCATTGGTTTGATCCTGCAGTAACTAGACGGACACATGCTAATCTTGGGCTAGTCGAAATTCGACAGGATTCCATCTTACCCGGAGATGATGTCTATATTGTGGCCCAACAGGCTACGCAAGTTTATTATCTCTCATATACATGCAAAACCAAAGAGCATCTTAAGGGGTGGGATATTGTGTACAAGGTATCACCACACGGTAGAATACCAGTCCCAACGATGAAGACTACAACTTAATTAACCCAACCACATACGACGGAGAGTTCTATCAAGAAGAGGGACTAGAAGGAAGGTTCGAGATAGACTTAACCGGAGCGATCGAGATGGAGATAGACAACGAGTGTGTTGATGACGAGAACGGAGGAGAGGAGGTGGTTAATGTGAAGGACTTACAAATGCTAGAACGATTGCATTTAGAAAATGAAGACAATATTCCTCCTCTGGACTTAGACTTTCTTAACCGACAATTCGACTTGATGGATAGTGATGATGAGACTTATGATCCAGCTAACCCTGATCAAGAAGAATATTTCTAATATACATGTAATATTTCTAATATTATATTTTATTTATTATGCATCTATTTCAACGTACTTGTTTATCTATGCTAATTGGTCTACTCTAATTATTTGCAGGTGATTCAGCAAAGATGGTGGGCGGTTTGAGGAACATGTGGTCACTCTACCCAATTGGGCCTGACGGGTCAAGCAGCAGAAGCAGGAGCAGGAGCAGGAGGAGGACGAGGAGAGACCCCTCGCCTGTCACCGTGCCGCCACACGACGAGTAGGAGCAGGACGACGAGGAGGAGGAGGAGCAGCGGGTGCAGGAGGAGGAGCAGCAGGTGGGGGACGGGGAGGAGGAGGAGGAAGAGGAGGGAGGAGAGGGTTCTGCTGGCTCAGGTGTGCCGGCTGTGTACCTACGAGGACCGGCGAGCCTCCCTCAGAGACCGATTCCTGTTGCCAGACGTTTGTGGTTCGTCTTGAACCCCCAAAGTAAGTAACTTAAGATGTGGGCCTCCCTCAGAGACCGATTCCTTTTGCGTATGATATGTTCATAATATCAATAGAAACTAATAATATTCTGAATCATGTGGGCAGGTCTTGGACGATCTTAGAGGTTGCAGGTGGTCACCAACGCCCGGTGAATGGCATCCTAGGACTTCTTGTGAGGGAGCACTTCCCTAGCTTGGTCTTGCACGGTGAAGTGATGGAGCCGGCCTACACGCGGAAGCACTACGAGTCGACCACCGATGAAGCAGATCTTGTTGGCCGGGTGTTTGCCAACAAGGCAGAGTGGATCAGGGTCGAGCTGTGGGTAAGTCTTTCTTGCACTACATAGGTCAATACATCACATCTGTTACCCTTTCTTCCAATATTGAATGCATTTATAACACTTTACTCAATATATAGGATTTCTACAGATGCGAGCCAGGAATGGAGGAATTGGTGGATCGGGTGGCTATCCAGGTCTGTAAGAAGCTTATGCATGACATGCATTACGAGTCGCGCCTCCAGGCTATCATAAACTACTGTGCGTGGTTTGAAAGCAGAAAGGTCACCAAAGCAGAAGGAAGAAATATTTTCTTGACCTGGGATCAGTACCTAAAGGTATCATTCTTTTAAGATTAAGTATGATTAATTTCATATTCTTATATTTCTTACTTGTTGACGTGTAGGCCATTCTGAGTTGGTGCTCCATGCACCGAGATTGCTGGGAAGTTATAGTGGACAAGTGATGCAGCAAGGGGTGGGTGGACCAGCACAACACTTGTCGGGAGCGGCGTCTTCAGATGCAAGGTCCAACACACCACCAAGGAAGCCGTAGCCTCAGAGGATACGCGCAAACATGGGTATGCGAATTCATTTATGTACTCTAAAGTATAATAAGACATGTATTGTAATAATCTTGTTAATTTAGTTGCAGTCGACCACACACGGCGGCCAGCCTTGCACCGAGTTCATGGCATATTCCATGGCACATAAGGGCAAGGCTAAGTCCGACGTCAGCTACAACCTAGATGACCCGCCGTAGGCGTATACCAATCCGAGCATCCACAGCCGCCTCACCGATTACACGTCGATGGCAAGTCAAGTACATGGCCCAGATTAGGATCTGAGCACCCATGACCTTGATGCAAAAATTGTCATGAGGGTGGGAGGAGGCAAGAAGCATGGGCGGTACTGGTTGGGCGATGGCGTGATCGACACAGCTTCCACGCCCATTCTCTCCCAGATTCGAGCAAGGAGCACGAGCGGGGCTCTGGGCATACGACCTAGGCCTAGCCCTACACAGCATCGGGTGGACACACTAGAGGTAATTTGTCTTGTCTTCATCATTCATTAATGTAATCATACCTTACCTTTGCAGTGTTAACATGTGGGTTGAATTTTGTAGGTGGTGCTGGAAGAAGAGAGGAGGCAACGGGAGGAGTACCAGCAGAGGGTGGACGCGGAGCGGGCCACCGAGCGGGCAGCCTATGAAGAACAGACGAGGCAGATGGAGGCGAGGATGGCGGAAATGGTTCGGTACATGCAAAGCCTGGGGGGGGGGCATCCAGGGTGCACCGCCGCTTCCTCAGACACTCCTCGCTCCACCTCCACTTGTGGTCCCTGGTCCCACCTCAGCTACACTTTACTCCGGTGAGTATATGACCATTTTACTATGTATGTTTATGCTTAGGGTCAAACAACAACAGTACTTGCAACCTAGTGAACAATAGATACTTTAGTCTTGTATGATTTACTTTTACTCACACATGCAACATCTTCTCTTTTGTGCAGCCTGCATCGGCGGCATCGAATGATGGGCCTCGTGCATTCGGAGAGTCGCCGGGAGGATCTCACGTAGGGCCTTCTCACCTCGGGCCGTCGCCATAATAATTATGCTTATTCTCTTTCAAACTTATGCTTGTGATGGACCTGTGACTTGTGAGCACTTGTGTTTGTTTCCGAGAACTTTCATAGACTTGTGACTGTGACGGACTACTTGTGGACTTGTTTGTGTGTTGGTTTTGTGAGATATGTGATGATGGTGCTATATATATTGTGAGCAATGTTTATTGTGAGAAATATGCTGCTGTATATATATATATATGCGTGTGTGTGTCATCTGTCACCTTTTCTCTGTGATATATGTTGTTTGGAATAAATGTGATATGTTGTTTGGAACAAATGCAAAAAAAAGGGCACTGTTTGGCCGATTTGCCGAGTGCTTTTACCCTGACACTCGGCAGGATCTGCCATTTAGGGCACGCCTGGGAACAAGGTTTGCCGAGTGTCAAGCAAGACACTCAGCAAATCTACCATGATTTGCCGAGTGTCTTCCAAAAACACGGCAAATGTGCAGGGTTTGCCGAGTGTTTTTAAAAAATACTCGGCAAAACTATAAGGTTTGCCGAGTGTTTTGTAAAAAACACTCGGCAAACCTTATGCCGCCGTTTGATCTCCATTTGCCTCTTTGCCGAGCGCTCGACACTCGACAAAACGTTTGCCGAGTGTCCGATAAAAAACACTCGGCAAATCTCTTTTTGCCGTTAATTTTTTACCGTGAGTTCTTTGCCGAGTGTTACACTTGGCAAACCGTTTGCCGAGTGCTTTCTGGTGTTTGCCGAGTGCTTCGGACACTCGGCAAATCGCCTGTTTCCAGTTGTGCTATGAGGATGTGTATGTACATGAACATACACTTGTCTCTATATGTCAAGCATGGATACAAATCTAACTTTAGTTCTCTCTTGGATAACCAATGCTACATGCATGGAATCATTGCCAGTTTACCACTCCATATAAATTTTAAAATCTAACTTTTGATTACTAAAGTGCCTCAGTTGCAACCATTTCCCACTTTCTGACAAAAGGGAAACCGAGAGAAGAGTGGCATGCAGTCTTATGAGTGGCCTGAACTTTGTTGTCCTCCCTTGAGCAGGTCTTTTTTTTGAGGAAATCCCTTGAGTAGCAGGCATATGGGAAAAGTAGAAGTCACTATCATCATCTTTCTTTCTCCCTGCACCACACCTAGATAACCTAGCAGGCATATCCACACAGGCGGCCGTGCTTGAGGGTGGTGGTTGGGGTTTTCTTTCCGATCGAGAGGTTCCCACCTTTTGTTTATTCCTCTTCCCACATCTATTTCACCGGGATTACTCTGTTAGGATGGACATTAATTATTATGGAAAGGAGATTTGGGGCATCGAAACAAGTGTCGGCACAGGACAACGTTTTGCATCGAAACAAGTGTCGGCACAGGACAACGTTTTGCGCCTTATGGATTATTAGTACTCATTCAATTTCCTGAAGTTATATATATATATCTGAGATATATATAATTGGGTATTAACAGAGTGATGTTGAAATCGTTATGTAAGGAACAAAAGATGATAATAATGTATATTTCTGAAAACGATAATAATTGAAATGTACAATATGCGAAGCACTCATTGTCAAATTGGGTCCCATATGAACAGATTAAAGTGCAGATACAAAGTGGTATCGTGTTTTCTTCAAAATTTAGAGTCATATTGGTCAAGCACGTGCCGCGTGCCCGCGTTATAGTTCGCAGCTCCCTGTATTCAGACAACCAGCTTTATCTCCAAGCTTGGGTACTGTTCACACCTGGATTTTTTGGGGGGCTTCCGGTACTAGTTTTCTACTGTACTACAGTACACCGTACCGGTGCTAATTGCCTTTGCGGCTCTGCAAGTCTGCATGTGTTGCGGCGCCGTACCACGATTGTATGAGATCTGATATGTGCAGATAAACTGTGTGGGCCTCTGTCCAAGCTTGCGGTTTTGCCTATTTACAAAATTGCATCTATCTTCCTTATACGATCACATCAAAATTTAGTTCATAGAATTCATAGTATGCGGTAACCATTCATTTTTTACAAGAGTATCAACATTTTCTGAGCTACAACTAGTTGGGAAATTCCATTCATATATATATTACTATTTCTTTATATATTCTTTATATATATATATATATATATCAATATTTTTATATCGAACTTGAATAGTGTTTTTGCTGTTGATTAAACTCGACTACACGCAATCTCTTTATTTTGCTGTTAGCAAAGAGATGCACATAGGCCACATGTGGCGTAGTTCAATTTCACTAGTGAAGCTGTTATTTTTATTTCAGCTTCATGAGCAGTTTTTTTGGTGAAGATTGTTTTGACATGTTTTGGCAAAACAACCTTGGATGTAGATTTTTTTTTTAAATATGCTCTAGCATAATCCAATACAAGGCTTATAGATATGAGATGAAGCTGTGAAAAGCTGCTATTTTCAGCTTTATCTCACCTCATTCCCATGTCAAAGGTGTTTTCAAAAGAACCGTTTGGCCAAAAAAATAGATCACAAAAGCTCATGATGTTATTGGTATGAAGCTGTGTCGAGCATGATCTTAACCTTTACGTTGAAGAGTTACCTTAGGGCAACTACAGAGCGCTAGTGCAAATGTGTATGGAACAACATATTCCTGTTTTCTCGATGCACACATATTTTGAAACGCCGTCGTTTCATTGATAATAGACAAATGTTATAGCAGCTTCATTCAATGAAGCACATTTCAGATAGTCCATTTGACCTGCAGATGGACTTCTGCATATGGACGAGCATCGGGAGCCTATACGCTCGGACGCACTATTTTGTATCCAATAAATTAACCATGACTACTATATGAATCGGTAGCATATATTGTTGAAGCATCCAACAACGAAGATTATTTTTGTGGTATGTGCTTGTGATCATGTGCATAATCGATGGGTCATCGCCGGCCGGCTTGTTGTCTCGCTCTTGCATTGATTCATCACCTGTACCTCCGGCCACCACAGCCGCCCTCCCTCTGGCAGTTGAAGTAGGTGGCGGCGACAGGCGGTCCGAGGCTGTAGCAGGCGGCGAAGTCCCTGGTGTTGAAGTTGGCGCGCCACCCGGGCGCATAGATCGCCTGCCGGACCGCCTGCCGGAACACGATGAACACGAACCGGTGGATCCCCGCCGACGGCCGGGGGCTCTCGTACGCCACCACCTCGTTACCTGAATATGATTTCGTTATTCTTGAGTATACTGCTGGTTTGGCAGTGTTACTTTAATGTATTGTCACATGACATTCAAACACACATGCAGTTGGTAATTAAGTTCATCATTACCATGATTGGCACCAGCTCCTTCCGGTATGTCAGTCACCAGCCTATAAAATTATGCAAGTAAATTGTGTTACTAGCTGATGATAGCTGGCATCAGCCACCAGGGCCGAATGCATACAGCATCATGCATGCAATATAATGTGTGACACGAATTGAAACCTGATCGAATTAATAAAAGTAGCATGCGCTGCTGGATCGGAGCTTGGTACGTACCAATGGAGATACTCCCGTTTGGAGGGGTTGCTTGGGCTGGGCGCATCGGGGTCCAGCATCAGCAGCGTGTACAACGCCGGCGGCCTCCCGTCGCGGCCTCCCGTGATGTGCACCGTCGGCTCGCCGGCCACCTGCGACGGCCTGAGCTCCGACCCGCACGTCAGCTCGCGCCCGCCGTACATCAATCGGAGCAGCGCCGACGCTGAGAAGTAGTCGACGATGTCGCCGACGATGCTTCCCACCACAAGCGGATCCCTCGACATGATGCTACCTACCTAGCGCGGCTGATGATCGATCGATCGATGTCACAAACTCTTAATTAATAAGACGCGAGCTAGCTTGGAGCTTTGCCAAGCTGAAATGCTAGCTTGGAGCTTTGAAAAGCTGAAATGCTAGCTTGGAGCTTTGAAAAGCTGAAATGCTAGCTAGCTAGAGATCGATGGAACTAGCTTTGTGAGTTTGGCGTGGTATGAGGGAGAGTGCGACTATTGCCTATTTATAGGCGGCGTCTGTCGTCAAAAGAATTGTGGAACGAACAATCCTTGAAGAAAAAGAGAGGAGATCTGGATCGGAATGGGATGACTGTATGATGCATAGCGGCATGCAGTGCAAACATATATATACATCAAAATATATCCTAGCTACCTGAGCCCTTGGTCAAATAAATATTCCTCAGTCATCAGATGCAATAAGAGAATCTGGAAGAGATCCTGAACTTGCTAGCTAGATGAGACCGTGAAATTACGGATACGTCGTACCGGTAGTAGTAGATCACTTCACGCTAGTTATATCTTGGGAGAATATATTCTAGTGTTGCTGGTTTATCGCAAGCAGCAAACCGTTAATTTCTGATTAGACGACAGCTACAGCGCTGGATGCATGCAAGAGTGTCGATGATACGATTCCTAGTCCTTAGCTTCCTTCATCAGTTCATCGACAGGTCCTTGGCCGGAATCTACTTTATCTTCTGATGAAAAGATCCATCATAATCTGTTAGGGCTAGCTAGATATATATGCATGGGTGGGTGGACAGGCCATTTTGGAGTTAAAATCTATTTAATTACCGACGGATAAGATCTTCAGGCCTGTTAGCTGCGTTCCATTTATTCTAATTCCTTCTCAAGATCTGGAACGGATGATGGAACGCATGCAATTTGGTACAATTGTGAGTGAAGAATTAGAGAAAGTGCTGCTGCTTTTCATAGCGTATATTGACCTTATTCAACCCTAGTTTCCCCACGCCCTCAGGCTTGTTTTTCCTCTTGACATTTGTAAAATCAGGACATAGATGTGACTTCAGTTCATTCATGTCCCCACATACGTATACTAGTTTCTTAATTTTGCTCCCCAGTGCTGCGTTGCGGTATTGGATTCTGACCATGCATGGGTGGGTGGTTCTCGATAATATAGATAATATATATATATATATATATATATATATATATATATATATATATATATATATATATATATATATATATATATATATATATATATATATATATATATATATATATGTGATCCAGTTTCCTAAGGTTTGGACCTATAGTGTGTGAATAGCTAAGTTTATAGACCTAGAAATCAACTTTTAAAACTAATTGAGACGGTCACATAAGTTAATGAATCTCTGGTACGTACTAAAACAAAAATCCTCATTGTTGGGTGTGGAAAGTCAGAAAACCCTACTCTTTCTGATAATGAGATAAATATGAAATATTATCTCAAGGAAACATAATAGTGCTCTTAAATATTATTACCAGAAGAAGAAGCGGTGAAGTGGTACGTAAGAGCGAATGGTACACCTGTCCAGCGTTGATGTAGCGTCATCGTTACCATCGGTAAACTAAATTTTCCTGGTGGAATTAACCAACCTGTAGAGGTGGGCTACAAAATAACTATGATTGCGTTTCTAGGCAACACGTTATTAATTAGTACTACCTTCATCTCTAAAAGCTGCAATTTCTAGAATCTGTGTCAGTCAAACTTTTTTAACTTTGACCAACTTTATAGAAAAAAACATCAATATCTATGACATAAAATAAGTATCTTATGAAAATATATTGCATGATAAATCTAATGGTACTATTTTGGTACCATACAGAAATTTGATCAAAATTTAAAAAATTTGACTTAAGACAACTCCAGAAGTTGCAGTATTTAGAGACAGATGGAGTAATTCTATTATAAAAATAATTAGTAAATTTTAGTTAAATATAGTATCTCCTTATATATGCACGTAAATTTTGACATTTTTTAGAATTGAATGGATAGAAACATATGACCTGAAGATATCATCAAGGAAGGCACGGAAGACATGGTGTTAAGCGCTGCATGTACGCAAGCAGACCCTACAATTCTATTCCTGAATCAATTATTGCTCATAGCATCAAACAGTATCTTTCTAGATAGACTAAAGGTCTATTTGGATCTTTACTCTAAAATTTAGACCTCTAAGCTTTAAAACTAAAGCTTCAAACAGGTGGTCTAAAATTAGCTCTAAACTTGACGCACCTTACATTAGAGATCTTGACCTTAAAAATAAGCTAAAATGCTCTAAACATTTTAGAGCTCTAAAGTTTAGAGGATGGGATCTAAACAGACCCTAAATAAATACTTCATCATTTTTCAATTATATGATGTTTATATGACGAGCCAAGTAGACAAAAAATAAACTTCATGCATTTATAATGGAGGGATGATGGTATCACATAGCAGTGAACGTGTATAAAAGTTTTTTTTCGTAAGTGAACATTAGTTAAGGTAATGCACATAACTTACGTCAAGAATATATATGCTAGGCTGCTAGCCATCTGTTCATATCAGTGTTTGAGTGCACTGAAAGTCTGAAACTACTAAGAATATATTGAGTTGTCGGCATGAAATCGAAATGACGCATCCAACGAACCTGCTTTGAGAATCTGCTGCACATGCATAGATAGTATTATTAACAACATTAGTTACTTGTACCATGCATGACGTCTAAAGAGCATTTTGCATATATTCCCATGGAACAACAACTATATTATTTAAGTCACATGTCATCCTCAATGAGATTGATCCCGTGACCATATCCAGAAATACACAGATATGGGCGGTATACCTAAATGTCAAAGTATGATTTCTCTTGAGGAAACTCAATGTTCTCAAGTATTTGGGAGACCCATTTATATATTACTAAAAAATAGAATAAAAAACTATTTTTTTTACATCATCAGTTTTTTTGTCCTGAAATTATATTGTCCTTAATGAATGGCTTTTGCCCTAGCTGATAATTAAATATTAAAGGTATATAATCGATTAAGGCAAATGATGGAGCATTTGTACGTCCATCAAATTAAAGTGAATGGCTTCATCAGTGGTGTATGAGCGTATGATTCAGTGAATATAGGGCATGGACAACTTACTGCATAAGATTCAGTCTATCTGCCGATATGATATCTTCATTTCCCCGATCCCCTTTCTAAAATCTACTTTTAAAACATACCCAAACCCAACACTCAACACTTGACATGATTCTGGTTTGTCAGAGCAAATTAACCACGTGCACCGCCATTCTTTTGGTAGCTGATTGGAACATTCTTAATAACAGCAGGAGAGCACGAAGGTTTAAATAATAATTAGTGTACGCTGTTGTCAATAAAAAGTATCAAAATTGTCTACATGAACGAAGAAAGGCATTTCTTGCCTAGTCGCATGCCTTTCCATGGAGCATGGCATTTCTTGTCTAGTCGCATGCCTTTCCATGGAGCATCGATCCAAGGTGTGTGCAATGTTATAGTATTAATTAGCTAGTATCCATGACATCTCTAAAGATCTATGAACTTCTTACTGTAGTAACTGTAAAGACATCAAGCTAATAAGTTATATAGCTACTAACCTGCTGCATCACAGCAAAGATGTAATTTTCGATCTAGTCTGACTCGAATTAACTTAAATTTGACAAAGTTTGTAACTCCAGATAAATATACTCTGAAACTATATTCCTCCGTAAATCTAATTAATGTACATGTTTAATATTCAAAACAAGGATCTTTCACCATACAATCAACGTATAATAAGCATCTTGAACTAACTTGCCTCTAAACAAGTCAATACGGAAGTTGAAACTACCCCTTAAAAGGGGAAGAAAGACATTTTATATTAAGATGTTGGAAAGAAGATGAGTGGTATTGTTCTGTGACAATAAGGAAGACCACTCAAAATATTTTCTTTGGTTGTCATATGTTGCAATATTTATCTGCAGAAATTACCTTTGCATTTGGATTACAACGTCCACCACCGGAATCCGGCTCTGCCGAGTGCCAAGAGGTTTGCGGAGTGTTTTTTTTAGCACTCGGCAAAGAGCTCTTCGCCGAGAGCCAAATAAAAAATACTCGGTAAAAAAACATTCGGCAAAGGCGCTTCTTTACCGAGTGCCAAAAAAACACTCATGTCACACGTCGAATGACGACGGTGATAAATTATGGAGCTGATGGGCCAAAAGAGGAGCCCGAGAAGGATTCGACCGAGGTTAGCGGGCCCCCATAGCCCGCCCTAGGGAGGGGGGCGGTGTGGGGCGCCATGCGGCGGGCGGCGGCGGCTGCCCTAGCTGCCGCCGCGCCGGGTGCAGCAGCGGGCCCGCGCGGCCGCCCGCCGTTGTTGCCGTCTTCGCCGCCAGTTACCATTATTATTATTAGAATTAAATTAGTAATTAATATTAGGAAAACTGAAAAGTTCGTGTTCGATAAGGACTTTTCTGTTAGAGTCCAATCGGGACTATAAATAGTAGGTCATTGTAATCGGATCGGGCAAGAAAGTAATTGGGATAATTCCCTTTATTTCCAATCTCCCGCGCTTCTCCTTCCCCCTCTCCCCCCCCCCGCCCGCCCCTGCCCCCGCCGTCGGCCACCACGGCCGCCACCCAAGCGCGCCGCCCCGCCCTGCGGGTGCCGCCCCTCCTCTCTACCTCCTCCTCTCCTTCCAATCCACTACGCCCAATTCACCCTCCCCGTTGCGTGTGTTACAACTCGTATCAGCAGACTAGGAGTAATCCATGGCTTCCACCACCACCATGGCTGCTTTGAAGAAGATCCTCGATGCCTTCAGCAGCAACTTCGATGAGCATGTGGATGAGGTACACCGCCGCCTCGACGACCTCAGCGATCGCCTCCGGATCGTGGAGGAACGCCGTGCTGCGAAGAACGGATCTACACCAACATCACCGGCCCCTCCAGCACCCATCAATGGCACTGGCATAGATGGACCTTCATACGTCGTGCGAATCTAGGAGCTCCCAATGACGGTTCTGGCACCGCCATCAGCACTGCGCAAGGAGGCGTAAGTTGAGAGGCAAAAGCAGCATCGACGATCATGGAACACATAGTTCCTGAGACTCCGCTTTGGCGCCTGCCATACAATGTCAGCATGGTTGCATCTACCTACAACGGAGCTTCAGATCCATTGCCATGGATGTTCAGGATGCAGCTTCTGTTCCACCTATACACCTTCCCTGAGGAGGAAAAGATAACCTATGCAGCTTTCCATCTGACAGATATTGCATCTGCTTGGTTCACAAAAATCTCAGCAGTCAAGCCTATTGATGATTGGGAGTTGTTCACGTGGATCTTTCAACCTGAGTTCGACCACCTCCGGACGCCTGAATTTGCAGAATGGCCGCGGCAGATTGACTCAATGGATGACTACATTCAGCGATTCAGTGCACATGAGAATCAATCCACTAATATCAGTAAGTTTGAAAGACTTCATATACTTCTTTCTAGATTATCACCGATTATGCATCATCTTCTGGATTCCTCTTTTCCAACATCACTAGAGGCAGCCCAGCAGGTGGCTCTTGAGCTCGAGCAGCATCAGGGACTTCAGCCATGGTGTGTGCAGCAGAAGATACGAGCTTCTCCGACTTTGGTTCTGTCAGCAGCCGATCTCTCAGACCCAGACGCCACAGTGCCCGACATTACAGCATATGAGGCAGACATTAGCAATGGTGAAGACCAGTAGGATTTGGATACACGCGAGGTGATACTAGCTTTGCCAGCCCCTCAGACATGCGACAAAGACCTCGACATATTAGCTACTCTACGTCAAGCAACACTAGATGACAGAGAGCTCCAGATGATCAGCACCACCATCGGAGTTCATGCAGCAGCACTAGCCTGGTCGGTACGTGACGAGATTGTCTATTATGATGATCTCTTTTATATTTCAGCTACATCCACATTGCTCCGGGAGATATTTGCAGTATCTAGGTTATTTTTCTTAGAGCAATTAGCAGTTAGATTTTATCTTCCTACCTCAACACCATCCGTTCAGATATTTCCCTCTAGTATCCTATTTTTGCAGCACTGGCCGACTCATGAGATCCAGCAGGCTACAACTATTTTCTATGATGACAATGATCAGCTAATTATCCAGGTAGATGACATCATTATGGGTGTGGCAGAGGATGGATCACATGTGGTGTTCCCCAAGGATTATACATCTGGAGACCTTCTTTTTGGTGAGATGCATCATTTTTACATAGCACCTGCTGTAGTGGTCCATTCGACGATGTGCAGGCATATTAGAGGGCAAGTGGATGTGGAACAGACATATGAGATCACAAGACCACCACATATTATGCAGAACCTATACTTGTCCGGAGTTCTATTAGATATGAGCTTTGGTGACGGCAGATGGAATACAGTAGGGAGCTTTGATGGGTTTCAGAGATATGTTAGTGGCTACTGTGGGAACCTCAAATATTGTTTTTTCTTTGCAATAGACTATGATGCAGGTTCTAGACAAGCTTTGGGACATTTTCTTCTTCAGCTGTGGAGTGGAATTTGGAGCAGCAACCACCCCCTTTTGGAACGGCTAAATGGACTGAGATTCAGCGCGAGGACGTGCTGATCGGAGAAGGGGGGAGTTCTGTCACATGTCGAATGACGATGGTGACAAATTATAGAGCTGATGGGCCAAAAGAGGAGCCCGAGAAAGATTCGACTGAGGTTAGCGGCCCCACAGCCCGCTCTAGAGAGGGGCGGCGTGGGGGGCTGCGGCTGGGGGCGGCGGCGGCCCTAGCGGCCGCCACCGCGCTAGGGTGCTGCAGGGGGCCCAGCGTGGCTGCTCCGCCGTCGTTTCCGTCTTCGCCGCCAGTTACCATTATTATTATTAGAATTAAATTAGTAAATATTAGGAAAACTGGAAAGTTCATGTTCGATAAGGACTTTCCCGTTAGAGTCCAATTGGGACTATAATAGTAGGCCGTTGTAATCGGATCGGGCAAGAAAGTAATTGGGATAATTCTCTTTATTTTCAACCTCCCGCTTCTCCTTCCCTCTCCTTCCCCACGCCCACGCCCACCCCCGCCCCCCGCTGCCTGGCCGCTGCCCGCCACCGCCGCCCGCCCCTGCGGGCGCCGCCGTCCCTCCCCTCTACCTCCTCCTCTCCTCCCAATCCACTACGCCCATCCACCATCCCCATTACGTGTGTTACAACTTGGCAAAGAAGGTCTTTGCCGAGTGTTTTTTTTTACACTTGACAAAGACAATTTTCAGAGTATATTTTAGAGCAGTAAATTAATTTAAATAAAAAAATTTCAAGTATAAAGTTGTATAACTTTTCAAGATCTACAACTTTATTTTGACCATTTATTTATTTGACAAAGTAAAATTAAATTTATTCACAAATCTTATATCTCTCGTAGTTTATGAAACTACAAGAGAGATATAAGATTTATAAACAATGTTTCTATCACTACATCGGACGACCAAATGATTAAAATAAAAGATGTAGGTCTTGAGAAATTATATATCTTTGTAGTTAAATACTTTTAAATTTGAATTAATTTTGCTAATGAAAGGTACTGTCGAATTTCTTAATTTTAAAATTTGAATTTTTAAAGTATTTCTGATGGGAAAACACCCAAAATGAAAGTTGTAGATCTCAAAAAGTTATAAAACTTTGTAGTTGACAACTTCATTATTTGAATTCATCTTGTCATACGAAACTGCTTCAATCTATTCAAATTTGAAGTTCAAAATTTATAAACGACCTCGGATAGAGAAACTCCTTAAATAAAACTTATAGATCTCAAAAAGTTATAAAAATTTGTAGTTAACAAGTTTTTCATTTAAATTTGTTTAGGGTCTCAAACAAGCAATTTTCACTTGGTTTAGTATAATATTTAGGAATCTAAATGGAATACAAACACATGTGAGTGTGTAGTTTAGTGGGTGTACTTGTAAAGGATGCTTCGCGTGAGGGAGAGGTCGTGAGTTCAAATCCCGCCGGACACATAGTCTCGAAAAATGCCACGAAAAATCCCACTAGATGAAGACGGATGAGCGCTGGCCGGTGGGGCCCTTCTCCGATTAAATTTTTTCTATTATTTTTGGGTTTTTTCGTTTTGATCTCTGCCGAGTGTCGGGCACTCGGCAAAGGCTTTGCCGAGTGTCCAAAGAGGTCTTTGCCGACGGGTTCTTTGCCGAGTGCAACACTCGACAAAGTCTTTGCCGAGTGTAATATGGCCTTTGCCGAGTGTCTGGGGCACTCGGCAAAGAAGGCGAATCCGATAGTGGTCCTATAGATGTAGTCATTTTATCTGTAGTATAGTTTGAACAAATAGGCCAACATATGGGTTCTCTAATTTACGTGGGAGCAAGTGCAATTTTGGTTTACTAGCTCTGTAGAAATGATGTGAGTTTTAACAGTAAAAGATTATATTCCTATTTGTACATTATTTTTAGGACAATTTATTGGACTTGTTTCTAGATGCAAAAGTTGAGCAACAAATAACTTTTGACGTTCACTACTACAGGACAGGCTTTTAGTCCCGGGCTTGAAGCCCCTTTAGTCCCGGTTCTGGGAACCGGGACTAGGAAATCCAGAACCGGGACTAGGAAATTGGGACTAAAAGTCCCGATTTTTAGTTCTGATTCTAGGAACCGGGACTAAAGGTGGTTTATTCCGCAAAAATATATGTGGTGCTAGGATTCGAACCCAGACCATCCACTTTCGTTCTTACACGCACTGACCATCTGAACCCCACCGCGCACGTGCCATGCAAGAGATACACTTTCTTTTTAGATTCGCTCTGGAAGCACCTTTAGTCCCGGTTTGAGACACAAACCGGGACTAAAGGTCCCTTTAGTCCCGGTTCGTGTCTCAAACCAGGACTAAAGGGTCTACCTTTAGTCCCGGTTGGTATTACCAACCGGGACTAAAGGTTAAGGACTTTTAGTCCGTGTTGGTAATACAAACCAGGACTAATGGAGACCCTTTAGTCCGGGTTGGTAATACCAACCGGGACTAAATCATTTTTAGTCCCGAACGCAAAATTTACAGGGATTAAAGCTCATTTGCCGTATCGATGAAATGCCCTTTTTGTAGTAGTGGTTGGTCTATAACTATAATGATGATTGGTTGGGTGCAAACCTCTTGCATGCTAGAATAAAAAAATCTAAAAAAAGTGTAATATTATAATATTACTCAAACTTAAGATGGAGTTGCATCCTTCCTAATTCCCATACATCGGTATGACCACCTCAAAATAATTCTCCCCTCTACTTTATTCAGAGATCGACATATATGGTTGAGCATTTCAAATCTTATTCTCAACCTTTGTACTTTATTCTTTTGAGGAAGACACAGCCGCATCAAGCATGATGCTGCAGTCGATAAATAAAAAATTAAAAAATAGAAAGATGCTGCTAGCGCAGTACGTTGAAAATCATGCGAAAGATGCTTTCCCGTCGGCAAGGCCCCGAGCCCGGAGCTGTGGGGCCCATAATCAAATCTAAAAGCTATCTCAGGGAGCAGAGGGCTGGGAACTTCCAGCGGTAGGAGCCTTGGGCCACATACTGATTTGCGTTTGTATTTCTCTTTCTTCTTATTGTATACTCTCCTCGTCGAAGAAAACATAATTTTCTGAATTTTAAATATTGTATTTGATCATTCGTTTTATTCAAAAATTTTATATAAATATCATGCATCTTGTTATGACTTATTTTATCATTAGAGATACATTAATAATAATTTATTTATTTTACAATATGTATAAATTTTTTGAATAAGATGAAGGGTCAAATATAATATTTGAAAGTCAAAAATTGTGTTTTCTTTGAGATAGAGGGAGTAGATTCTAATCCCTGAAATCATCACATAAGTTTTATGATTTTATATGTCTTTTATCATTTTGAAATAATCGTTTCCACATTTCAAAAGGACAATTCAAAAGGTTAGAGAAAAATCATTCTAAACCCTGATGCACCTAAACAAGCCACCTATTAAAATGGAGTCCAACCCATTCTAAACCCTAGATGTAGATATTGAAATTCCTAGCATTGAATTAGTACCAATTCCAAATCAGCCTCGTATTTGAAATAACTCACAATACCAAATTTGGTGTTTGGATGCGCACAGAATTAACCCATCTTCTTCTCTCCACCACACCACCCCAACACTGTTGTAGGAGCACCCACCGGAGCTGGGGAAGGAGAGCATCCTTCACCACCTCGCCCCTTGTTGACGGTCCTTAATGTTCAAATCCAACCGTCAACTAACCTTCCAAAGTGACATAAAAGCAATCCATCTACTTAGAAGTAGGGCTTTGACTGACGAATTCTACGAGTTTTGGTGAATCAGTGGTTTTGCAGGCATACATTGGAAATCACACACTTTTGAGCTATAATACAACATAGAATATAAGATTCGACGCCATGGCCACGTAGAAAGATTCTGGAAGGAATGAGAAGACAACACACCGAGACTGGGCCGAAGCCCAGCCAGGGAGAGACCGACCGGTCTGACCCTAGACCAGCCGGTCCCATGTGGGCCCCGCTAGCGGCCCGCTTCGCCCAGGTCGCTCCACCGCCTTTGAGGATTAATCTCCACCGTCCACCGAAGTCTGTTTGATCCAAGGGCTCACGTTGATTCACCAAGGCTATAAAAGGAGAGGCAACCCCCCGGGAAGGAGGATCCATTCAAAAGAAGAAGAGCTTTATCGAGAAACCCTAGTTAGGATCCTGAGAGGTGTCCCTCGAATGGACATACCTCTTTAGAGTTAGCATTCCAAGAGAGAGCTAGTTCTACACCTCTTGAAGCTAGTTCTATATCAGAAATAGAGAGATAGAGCCGAGAGAGAGAGTTTTGGAGGAAGTATCGGCCTGTCGGTGCTGCCTCTATGGCTTGTATCTGAGATTGTTTTGGAATCGACTTCAGAGTTCAAGTAAGTAACACTGTTTTATCTTGTTTTACCGGTTTACGACTCTTTTGAGTATTTTAATCCTTGTAGCTCTTAGGTTAGAGTAGTATTCATAGTGTAAGCATGGTGCTTAGATTTCATTACTCGTAAATGTATCTTGTTTTACCGGTTTACGACTCTTTTGAGTATTTTAATCCATGTAGCTCTTGGGTTAGAGTAGTATTCGTAGTGTAAGCATGGTGCTTAGACTTCATTACTCGTAAATGTACCCTATCTTTCGGACTTGGTGGTAGCATCGCGGAGGTGACTTTATAGCTCCATTGAATCTTATATAATCCACTATCTCGTTGGTAGGCCGAGCAAGAGAATAATTGGTAGTCGGGTTACAGTTTTGCTTGTGCTCTTCTATTCAATTCCCCAGTGAAACATCCTAGACATATCTTACTTAAGCCTGAATTAAAAGCCTTAGTTGTCTCCTCTATATCACTATCTTCTATAGCCTTGTTTGCTACTCAGGTGGTTAAGTTGTAGTTTAGATTACCTTCACACATCTTCCTTTGGGTTCGATACTAAAAACTGGGTCTATTTGTCCAGTGAAGTGCTACATCATATCGTGCGCTTGCGGAATATTCAGTAGGCATTAACAGATACCAACAAGCATTTCTGGTGCCGTTGCCGAGAAAGACATCGCTGAGATCACTCTAAACTTATCTTAACCTGTATCATAATCTTATCTTTTATTTGTATACTATCACTCTTTACCTTTTTTAATTCTCTTAACCTTTTCTATCCTTCAATGGATCAACCTAATTCCACGCCTATCTATAAATATAACTTCACGAGCCTACGCTTAGAGCCAGAGCCATATTTAAAGCCTATCTTAACCTTTGACTATGAGCTACACCCGTGTTTAATAGACATGGTCAGAAACCAATCTTTCTCAGAAGAAGATAATGATAGCCCTTATTCTCACCGCAATGAATTCGAGTAAACCTGTGTGTGCTTGCGCATTAAGGATATGTCCGATGAGACTATCCAATGAAAGCTTTTTCCTTTTTCTTTGATTGGAGAAGCTAGACATTGGTATGATCTAGAGTGTTAAAGGTGACTGGAGAGCATTGTAGGCTCAATTATGTCTTCAATTCTATCCTAGCTCCAAGGTAGTAGACCTTCGCTTAGAGGTTCTATCCTTTAGACAAGGAAAGAAGGAGACTCTAACTGAAGCCTGAGAACGCTTTAACAATCTTACTCATTCTAGACCTAGTCTATCTATACCAGACCCCGTTCTTCTTTAACATTTCTATAAGGGTTTGACTAGGAAAACTTCTAAATTCCTCAACCTTGCTTCTGGAGGATCACTCTTGCATATCACTCCTAATGTTGAGAGAAATGTCCTTACAAAGATTCACAAAAACAAAACACCTTTAGAGAAGCCAGTAGAGAAAGAGAATTTAATAGTTGACCAGGAACCCATACCTACCACATCTCATCCTACAACTATCAACGAGCCTGAACCACAGGAGGAGGAAGAAACTCCACTTCCAGATTCATGCTCGAGATCGAGGATGATATATTCACTGATTATGGAAACACCTTAAATTACTATGCCATTAGGAGACCACAGAAGTCTAAGAAGTCATCACTTAGTGAAGAAGTCTTAGATCCTTCTGATGAGGCTTTCCTCAAGCAAAATGTAAGAGAGCTTGTGTCGGTTATAAGCAATGACTGATTGGAGGAGTCAGAGCTTTCCTCTGATATCATCTGAGTTGACTTAACTTCAACAACCATACCTTGCCAAATCCACAAGGGTTCTTTCAAAGCATTATACAATCCTATTGTAGGAGTTAACATCATGTCTGCAACATATGCTCAAGATCTTTTAGAAGACATGCCCTTAACCCCAACAATAAAGTTTCTAAAAATTCCTTTAGACCATATTCTTCCAAGTTTGGGAATCCTCTATGTCTTACCTATTAATGTCAAAGGAATGAGAGTTCACTTGAGCTTTTGTATCTTTGATGTCATAGACTTTGACGTATTGATAGGACAGCCTATAGAGAGACTTCTGCAAGAAGGATAAAAAGAAAATTATTGGTATAAATTAAATGCACATAAAAAAATATGACTATCTACAAGCGCACAGATACAATACCGATGTAGCACTTCACCCGGAGGTTTTAAATATCGTATCCACAAGAAAACGTGTGAGTATAACTATGGTCCAACCTAACCCAGAGTAGAAATCAAGCTTAGATAGAGATAACAGGAGATCACTAAAACTATGATTACTTTGAATCTCGGTAAAAATGTATTTTCTAATGTTCTAACACGGCCAGATAACTTGAATAGGGGTAGAAATCAGAGTTCTCCCCTACTAGCATCTATATACGGCTGCCAAACCTTCTAACGGGTGATGGATTACAGAGGATTCAATGAAGCCATAAAGTCACCTTCGCGAGCTACCATCTACCGGAAAGACAGGAGGACATTCACAAGTAATCTAGATCTAAAATACTCAAAAGAATTGTGAACTAAAAGAACAATATGAATGCAAAGTTATTTACATAAGAAGACGATGATTGAAGAACCTCCAAACCAAGTCCTATGGAGGAATTTGATCCCAGAGAATACCGCCGAAGAGAAGCACCAACAGGCCAAAACTCCTCCAAAACTCTACTCTCAACTTCTCTCTCTAATTCTAAAACTAGATAGCTACTCTAAGAGGTAGATCCATTCAAAGGGACCCATCTCAATTGATCCAACTAGAGATAATGAATTAGGGTTTCAAGGATACCTCCGTCAGGGGGCCAGGGGGCTCCTTATATGGCCCGATGAGATGCATACGAACCCTTGGATCAAACCGACTTCACGTGCGGCCAAGATGAACTCTAGGAGGCGGTGGAGGAAGCTTCCAGAAGGTCATACAGAGATGTTTTGGGGGATGGCCGGCCGTCACTTTGGCCCAGGCAGCCTGGCACCCCACCGTGGGCTTTGGGCCCCCGCTTCATCATGATGTCTCCTGGTTCCATCTAGAGTCCAATGGTGCATGTTTAAGCGTGAGATAATTCCGCTAATTTGTTTGATAATTAAGTCCTTCTCTGTGGTTTTCTGGAACACTCCCTAGAAAATATGAAATCACCAAAACTCATGGAATTATCAGTTAAAACCCGAGGCTACTATGCGTATTGATCGTTTCTCATGTGTATTGCACTATAAAAAGTTGACGCTATCCATCATCAACAAGCTCCACCAAGCTTACCCTTTGCTAGTCCCTTAGCAAAGCTTAACGAATAACTTGGATCAGGAGTTGCTACAATATTTTCATGCCTCAAAAGTACACATGCGTTCACTTAAAATTCTCCTTTGGATTAGAATAAACCGATCTGACTTTCAAACTTACCCATATTACCTTCAACCATAGGGCTTCTTGACGTCCACTTGGATCTTGAGTGAATTGAAAGATAGAACAATCAAGCCAAGCACTATGTCTCAAATTCTTCACTCAACTAGTATTCCGGAGTTTTTGCAAATTTTTGAAATAAAACTCAGAGCTTAATTGTATGACACCCTGAAGTCTCTCAAAATATGTTGTATTTATGGATCTCACTGAGGCATTGATGGTGTCATGCCTTTCTACAACTAATGCTTATAGTGGAGCTCATAGGAGTGGCAGAAACAAGAAAGAACATACTTGCAATTCATATATTGTAAAGTCAAACAATGGATCCACAGAGAGTCAAGTCATACAATCAAACCAGGATGTGCATGTGTATGGAATATGGTGGATAGGTGTATATATGATGGCTAATCCTAATTCTACTTTTGCTCTTTAGGAAATAAATCTCTCTAGAAACTTTAAAACTTTCATAGAAAAACATGGGCTATCTTTATTCTTTCTTTTTTTTCTTTTTTTCCTTCTCTTTTTTTTACTGGGAGGCAGGCATCTAAGTACCCATTGTTTTAATTGCTTGGACACTTGTCCATTTTTTACTCCCCTTTTTTTTGATACTCTTTCTTTTGCATAGCCACATGTATCCTTTGAATACAAAATGATAATTGAAGAGATGACAATAAGAACTTAGAGCAATTAAACAAGGGTTTATCCTATGGGGTTTATTTTTGGGTGTTCACTCCGAGTGTAGGAGAAAAATATTTTAAGGTGGATCTTGATGAAAGTGAAAAATTGATTGTGCTTACTCCCAGAGTAGAAATAATGCATATGTAGGTGGAGTGTGCATGTGATTTTGGTTTTAAAAAGCATGACAAGACTCTCATAAGGTATACACAAAGGTTGACTGAACTCAATGCAAAGCAAGCAGCATGAATGGACAAAGGTTTTCTAATCTGGTAGAAATTTAAACTTTATCATACAAGAGCTCATCATGTAAGATTTTAAGTTTTTAAAAGATAAATCTCTAGAAATTAGTATCGCTAGGAATCAGATAAATAGCAGCTCAGACTTTCTCATATCATATCTATCAACCACCTAGACTTAGCTCAAGCATATGCCTCCACAAGTTTTAGGTTCAGAGTAAATTTTTATATCAAAGCAGTCATATCCAAAACTGGGGAGAATTTAAGGTTGAAAACTAGGTACTTGAAAGGAATTATGGCATAGCAACTATTCATCATCTCCAACTCAAAATTATATTATTTTCTAGTTTTTATTCGACTCCTAACAAACTAGACAAAACTTATTAAGTACCCTCTATGATCACACCTTAATAAAGTATCTTTATTTAGTTTTAATTGTTACTCATCTTTTTATTTTAACTAATGGACTCATAAAAGACTCTACGAACATGGAACTTCATGTGCACATATATTCTTGGTATTTTTAGGTTTTCTTATGATACTATGGTGAACCTTCATGTGCTTATATATTTTTGGTATTTTATGACTATAAAACAGACTCAGTAATCACATAGGTATACTTACCTGATAACTAGGGGATACTCTCCCCCAAGCTAGTTATTGTTGTGGTTGAGCGCTAAAGCTGAGTGATCCTCACGGAGGATCTCATGCTTTATAAGAGAAAATGTTGCCAGGGATCACAATCTCATTCTCCCAGAAGTTATTTTCCTTCACACAGGGGTTAACTGTGTGTCGGAAAGGTGTACTTCAAGTGGTAAAGATGAAGATACCTAGGTGTACTGGCTCTTGGAGTCATCCTGCAGAAAGCTCTCACAAAACACCGAGTTAGTGGTTAGCCGTTTTTAGAGGATTGGGGTTGTGGTGGTTTTAAAGTATTTTATGATAGCAGAATTATAGCAGGATGCTCAATTAATATTTTTAGAGTTTTTTGGATTTATATGCAGGATAAAAATATGCATGCTATTTTTATTTTTATTTTTAGGCCACCACAGTGAGAACTCCTTTGGTTTTTACACCACAAGGGTTTTACATGGGGCTTCAAAATTTTTTTTAGATGCAGGAATGCAACCTAATGAATGTCTAATTATTATTTTTGTTTTCTATGCAGTGCTAATGTAGAAAAGTAAGTACCTAAAGAGAAAAATGCAATACAAGAAAGTAAATATGGATAATTACCGATGTTACCTTTTGGCGAGGGTTCAAATTTTCTCCACTCTTATTATTTCATTTAAGTGTATCTATTGGTCTTGGAGATGGAGATATTGATGGTTACACCTCTTGCGTTGATGATTTTGATGGTGGTGCCTCTCTTGTTCTTTGCTTATCCAGTAGGTTGAAGTAGAATATTAATAGTAGGATCTAGCAGTATTTTGCTCAGTGGGCATGTTCATGGATTCAAAACTTTTACTTGTAGAGTGTTAAGGAATATTCCCTTCACACTTTGCTTGAAGTGTATCCTACTTGGAAACCAAGGTAGAGATCAAGTGCATGGGCTCTGTTGATGGAAAAACACCAACAGAACCAAATCCATTTCTTTATTTGATCTTCTCTATCTGTAGGCACATTATACAAGATGAAGCTGATGTTGCATAATTTATTTTAACATGGGTGGTGAGATCAGAAGATTGAATATGAATGTTGCATTTAAATTCATATGGCAAAATAAGTTGAATTTCTTAACGGATTATCTATCTCTACATAATATGTTTCTATGAATATGACTATCATCTTCCACATATAGGATGTACACTTTTTAGTTTTAATTGGTTATAACCATGTAATCAAGAAAGTGAATGCGGGAAACAAGTTTAAATATTTTAAATATGTTGAGTTAATTAAGTAAAGTTTTAATCCAAACATGTTTGTATCTTCATTTATATGCATATCAAGATCAAGAGGAAAATGCTGACCAATTACCTTAGGGTGTTACCTTCACTCTTGGAGTATAACACCAAGTGACAAGGGATAGATGACTTTCAGTGGTCCTTTTCTTTCTTGCATCTTGAGTTGTTCTTCAGCAACTTGTCTTCCCTATTTCACTCTATCTTTCTTATTCCCTTACCATCTTTTTGATCTTCTCACTCTTTTTTACTTCACCCATTCTTATGCTTGCAACAGATTAGTGGACAACACATACCCGAAGGAGTATAGAATTTTAAAAGATAGGTTGTTTGTCTAGAATTATGTTTCATGTATGCTAAAAAAGATAGTGTTGATATTATTTTAGCATAGACCATGTTCTATACAGCCATGGCTTAAGGCAAAAAGTAACTTACAAGAGAAGATAAAGTGAATAAATCATTAATAATTATAGTTCTTCAAAGATGAATGAGCTGTGTCTTCTTCTACAAAGTTATTGAAGTTTATCATGTGCCTTGCTTCAACTCTGATTTGAATTCATCTCATGACTTACCCAGATTGGATTGAAAGATTCCTGCAGGGGTTAGTCCAACAAAATATTTCAATGTCTACTACAATAATTTCTAGTTCACTAACCAAACCAAACTCCATGTCTAGTTTTAGTTAAGAAAGACATTTTAACCTAAGCACCATGTTCAATTTAAAAAGCCTATAAAAGTAACCTTGAAGTTCTTCCAAACCAAAATTTACTATAGCAGACAAAGGTGACATGAAAGCACTTATAGAGATTTATTCAATTAGAGATGAAGGATCATGATTATTATGCAACATTTTGAGCATGAATTAAAATAGTAGAGATAACTAATATTAGCAACATGATTTTAAATTTTTTAAATAAGCCCATTCCCCAAGCTTGAATTTTACAAAGCAAAGTTAAGGTTGGATGGGTATAATTCAATGCTGCATGATGATTGGTTGGACATACCTGGTGCTGCCATTATTTATTCTCTTACTTCAACCCTGGAATGGTTAGTGACAGAAATACCCGAAGGAATGTTTTCACAATTATAATTCTATGCTCAATTCATAAGGGCATTATAGCAAAAGATGCAAACTCATATAATCTCAAGATTACAACGAGATCTATAATATTTATGATAAACATATGCGTCTATAACCACCCTTTTAAAGTTTTTAGGAACATGTAAAATGAGGGGGTTGAAAATCTCATGTGTGGCAATGTTAGAGAGACCAATGAATCTAGGAGATTTCTCATATGAGCGTGGATTTGATGGGATGTTGATGAAATGATTTCCATGCTCATTGATATGATCTCTCTTTTCAAACTCCACAGGTGTGTCTTTATGGGTGTCTATGGGTGTCTGTAGGCAACAAGTTTGTCTCTATTATTTCATGCCTACGACATTCATTAGATGTTTTATTTTTTAGGATTTCCTATGAATTGATGTCTCTAGGATTGGTCCCGTCTATGGCTTTCTCCAAACTTGGGTGAGTCATGTTTATTGAAGAAATTGATTTAAGCTCACCATTTGGATCTAGTCTAAGTTCAGATGCTAACACTAATGCTTCGTCCTCTTCCATCCATTCCTTGACATTGGCATATGTTTTTTATATGTTCCATGCATTCTTGCCATTGTCGTTGTTGCTCTTTTTGGTCATTCCTATAATCTTCATGACTCCTATGCTTTGGGTATTCTAGTGAGTTTCTAGGGTCATTATGAGACTTAAGAGAGGGAGCATAAGAAGGATTATTAGGGTCAAGGATGGGTTCAGATAAGTTCTCTAATGTAGGCACAGAAGGGGAGAAGATGGAATTAATTACTAAGTGGCTTGGCTCTCCTTCTATGGTATCACTAGACATGCCATCTATATATTCTTCTTGATGTCCTTTAGGAGGGAAAGGAAGTTAAGGGCACTTTTTCCAAGATGCTCTTCTAAAAAGATCTGATTGATATTGATTCACAAGCATCTTAGCTAACTGGAAGTCTAAATCATCATTGTGAGACTTTGATGGTTTAGGATTGATAGCCAAATCTTGGGATTGGAGTGATTTTGTTTTAGCTATAAAAACTTGTTCTTCTTGTTCTGAAGATGGTTCCTTCTCTTTCTCGAAGAGCTCAGAATAGGATTGAACAACCTTTTCTAGCATAGGCCTTGCTTCAGTTATAGGCAAGTGAAGAAAAGCTCCTCTAGAGGCTAAATTAAGGGATTCCTTAGAATCCTTGGTAAGACCCAAATAAAAATATTGAAGAAGCATAAGGTCTGGTAAACCAAGGTCGGGGCCAAATGTGATAAGTTCATTAAAACGATCCCATGATTTACTAAAAGATTCTTGTTCTAGTTGCCTAAAATTTAGAACCTCTTTTTGAAGGCTAACTACTTTGGAGATGGGAAAGAAGTGTAAACAGAATTCAGAGTATAACATTTCTCAATCCCCTTGCATACTTCCTACAGCTCGATTATATCAATCTTTAGCTCTTCCTATCAAAGAGAATGGGAAAAGCTTCCATCTTAAGGTCTTATTGCACAGGTCTCTTCAAACTCTTGTAGGTGTAAGTATGGGTTTTCGTTGCCTTCTCCCGAGAAGGGTTTATCTCGAATCATATTGATTAGACATAGGCGTAGCTCATAGCCAGGTGTTATGATAGGCTCTACAGATTTTGGTGGCCCAAAGCTTTTGCGCATGCCATATAAGCATATAGGAGCGGAATTAAAAACATCCATAAGGACGAACACAAAAATAATGAAAAGAATGGGATAAAACAGGAAAAGATAAAAGTATAATACAAGGTAAAGCTAGATTCATAATTAACTCAGCAATCGTTTCCTCGGCAATGGCGCCAGAAATGCTTGTTGGTATAAATTAAATACACACAAGAAAATATGACTGTTCGCAAGTGCACAGATATAATATCGATATAGCACTTCACCCGGAGGTTTTAAATATCATATCCACAAGAAAACAAGTGAGTATAACTACGCTCCAGCCTAACCCGGAGTAGAAACCAAGCTTAGATAGAGATAAGAGGAGATCACTAAAACTACGATTACTTCGAATCTTGGTAAAAATATATTTTCTAATATTCTAACACGGCCAGATAACTTGAATAGGGGGTAGAAATCAGAGTTCTCCCCTACCAGCATCTATATACGGCTGCCAAACCTTCTAACGGGTGATGGATTACAGAGGATTCAATGAAGCTATAAAGTCACCTTAATGAGCTACCATCTACTGAAAAGACAGGGGACATTCACAAGTAATCTAGATCTAAGCGCCACGCTTACACCTATATTACTACTTCAATCTACAGCGTCCTATAGACTAAAGTACTTAAAAGAATTGTGAACTAGAAGAACAATATGAATACAAAGTTACTTACATAAGAAGATGATTGAAGAACCTCTGAACTAAGTTCCGTGCGAAGGAACTTGATCCCAAAGAATACAGCCAAAAAGAAGCACCGACAGGCCGGAACTCCTCCAAAACTCTACTCTTAACTCCTCTCTCTAATTCTAAAACTAGGTAGCTACTCCAAGAGGTAGATCCATTCAAAGGGACCCGAATTGATCCAACTGGAGATAATGAATTAGGGTTATATGGCCCGGTGAGATGCATACGAGCCTTTGGATCAAACCGACTTCACGTGCGGCCAAGATGAACCCTAGGAGGCGGTGGAGGAAGCTTCCAGAAGGTCGTACGGAGATGTTTTGGGGAGGGCTGGCCGGCACTTTGGCCCAGGCCACCCGGCAACCCACTGTGGGCTCTGGGCCCCCGCTTCGTCGTGGTGTCTCCTGGTTCCATCTAGAGTCCAATGTCGCATGTTTAAGCGTGAGATAATTCTGCTAATTTGTTTGATAATTAAATCCTTCTCTGCGGTTTTCTAGAACACTCCCTGAAAAATATGAAATCACCAAAACTCATGGAATGATCATTTAAAACCCTAGACTACTATGCGTATTGATCGTTTCTCATGTGGATTGCACTGTAAAAAGTTGACGCTATCCACCGTCAACAGGAATCTAAACATTAGTCTTGGAAAGAATTTCAATCTGCCTATATTTATAACTCGTGCTCTCAATGCTGAGACTGAGACAATTCCTGAGCCTAATCCTATGGAAGGAGTCTTAGAAACATCCTTTGAATCTCTGCTCGAACTAGATTTCGAAGATGATTCCGAACCACTAGATGAGAAAGGAGACAGTCCACTAGAACATGACCCTCTAGATGAGTTTGAGGAACCACCTAAGCCTCCCATAAAACTTAAACCCTTGCCTTCTGATCTTAAATATGCTTTTCTGAATAATGATTGAGAATCTCCTGTGATCATAAGTGATAAACTCTCTCAGGAAGAAACCTTTTGATTGATTACAATCCTAGAAAAGCATAGATCTGTTTTTGGCTATTTACTCCAAGATCTTAAAGGAATCAATCCTATTCTTTGCACCCATCGTATTCCTACAGACCCTGAGATAACACCTTCTAGAGAACCACAATGTAGGCTGAACAATGCGATGAGAGAGGTTGTTAAAAAAAAGGTTTTAAAACTGTTACATGCCGAGATTATATATCCTATGCCATATAGTGAGTGGGTGAGCCCTATGCAAGTTGTGCCAAAAAAAGAGGCATGACAGTCGTTAAGAATGATAAGAATAAATTAATCCATCAAAGAACCGTCATTGGATAACTCCGCCTATGTTGGGGTGCCTTTGGTGTCTCACCATAGCAGGTTCCAAGCCCTGGTAAAGGAGGAGGGTTGTGTATTGGTGTGGCGAGCCGGACGTAAAAACCAGACACTCTTATGGAGATGAGACCTGATAGAATCCCGTTGGGGCGTAACCCTCTTAGCGACGTGCCATGTTGGATCCCGGGCATGGTGTCAAATGAGCAAGGGCTAGGGTCGTCACCCCCGTGACGCGCCGTGTCATGATCTGGGCACGGTGTCAAGTGAGCAAGGATCGGGTCGTCACATCCTTAGTGGCGCGCCACATCGGCGCCCGGGTGTGGTGAAAAATGAGCAAGGGTCTTCACACCAGTGACGGGTGCGAAGGGTAAGGAAGCTAGTCGAGCCCACTAGGATTCATTTAGGTAGCTGGAACGTAGGGTCCCTAACGGGTAAATTAAGAGAGCTAGTCGATGCAGCGATTAGGAGGCATGTAAATATTCTATGCGTTCAGGAGACCAAATGGAAGGGCCAGAAGGTGAAGGAAGTAGAGGATACTGGCTTCAAACTTTGGTACACGGGGACAACATCGGGTAGGAATGGTGTAGGCATCTTGATCGATAGGAGCCTTAAGGATGGAGTAGTTGATGTTAGGAGGCAAGGCGACCGGATCATCCTTGTCCGGCTAGTAGTTAGAGATTTGGTTCTGAATGTGATCAGTGCCTATGCCCCTTAGGTAGGTCATAGCGAGGACACCAAGAACTAGTTTTGGGAAGACCTAGATAGCATGGTTAGTACCATGCCTATCAACGAGAAACTCTTCATAGGAGGAGACCTCAACGGCCATGTGGGTGCGACTAATGTAGGTTTCGAGCGGGTGCATGGGGGGTTCGGGTATGGTAGTAGGAATCAAGAGGGAGAGGATGTTTTGAACTTCGCATTGGCCTACGACTTGTTGATAGCGAATACCTTCTTTAGGAAGAAAGAATCCCATCTAGTGACTTTTCGTAGTGGACAACACTCGAGCCAGATCGACTTTATCCTCGCAAGGAGGGAGGATAGACGTGCTTGCTTTGATTGTAAGGTGTTACCCGGGGAGTGTGTTGTCCCTCAACACAAGCTTGTGGTGGCGGACTTTCGCTTTTGGGTACGCGTTCACCGGGACAAACGGGCCAAGATTGCGAGAACGAAGTGGTGGAGGCTTAGAGGGGAAGCAGCGCAAACGTTTAAGGAGAGGATGTTAAGCGAGGGGCCTTGGGAAGAAGGAGAAGATGCAGATGACATGTGGCTAAGGATGGCAACATGTGTTTGGAAGGTGGCTTCGGAAGTGTTTGGCATGAGTAGGGGAGGCAAACGGGAAGCGAAAGACACCTGGTGGTGGAATGACGAGGTGTAAAGGGCTATTAAGGAGAAGGAGTGTTTTAAGCGCCTCCACCATGACAAGAGTACAACCAACATCGAGAGCTATAAAATAGTGAAGAGGGTTGCGAAGCGAGCGGTGAGTGTAGCAAAAGGTCAGGCGTATGATGACCTTTATCAGCGGCTAGGCACGAAGGAAGGGGAGAAGGACATTTATAGGATGGCTCGGATCCGCGAGAGGAAGACAAGGGACATCAACCAAATCAAATGCATCAAGGATGGGACAGATCAACTTCTGGTGAAGGACGAGGAGATCAAGGATAGATGGAGAGAGTACTTCGACAAGTTGTTTAATGGGGAGAATGAGGGTCCTACCTTTGAGTTGGATGACTCGTTTGATGATGCCAACAAACGCTTTGTGAGGAGAATCCAGGAGGCAGAGATCGGGGAGGCTTTGAAGACGATGAAGGGAGGTAAAGCGATGGGTCCTGATGGTATCCCTATTGAGGTGTGGAGATGCTTGGGTACTAGAGTGATAGTGTGGTTAACTAAGCTTTTTAACGTCATTTTTCAATCTAATAAGATGCCTGAAGAATGGAGGAGAAGTATATTAGTACCTATCTTCAAGAACAAGGGCGATGTTCAAAGTTGTACGAACTACCGTGGGATTAAGTTGATGAGTTATACAATGAAGCTCTAGGAGAGGGTTATCGAGCATCGTCTGAGAAGAGTGACAAGTGTGACCCAAAATCAGTTTGGGTTCATGCCTGGTAGGTCGACCATGGAGGCAATTTTCCTTTTACGACAATTGATGGAGAGATATAGGGAGCAGAAGAAGGATTTGCACATGGTCTTCATTGACCTCGAGAAGGCATATGACAAAGTCCCGAGGAACGTCATGTGGTGGGCTTTGGAAAAGCACAAAGTACCAACTAAGTACATTTCCCTCATTAGGGATATGTACAGAGATGCAGTGACGTTTGTCCGAACTTGTGATGGCGACACCTGTGACTTTCCAATTAAAATAGAACTACATCAGGGGTCAGCATTGAGCCCTTATTTATTTGCTTTGGTGATGGATGAGGTCACAAGGGACATACAAGGTGATATCCCTTAGTGTATGCTCTTTGCTGACGATGTGGTGCTAGTGGACGATAGTAGGGCAAAGGTTAATAGGAAGTTAGAACTATGAAGACACACGTTAGAGTCGAAAGGGTTCAGACTTAGTAGGACCAAGACCGAGTACATGAGGTGCGATTTCAGCGTGACTAGGCATGAGGAGGGAGACGTTAGCCTAGATGGGCAAGTGGTGGCCAAGAAGGATACTTTTCGGTATTTAGGATCGATGCTACAAAAGGATGGCGACATAGATGAAGATGTCAGGCATAGAATTGCAGCGGGTTGGCTGAAATGGCGTCAAGCTTCTGGCATCCTTTGTGATAAAAGGGTGCCTCAGAAGTTGAAGGGTAAGTTTTATAGGACGGCGATTCGCCCGGAGATGTTATACGGTGTTGAATGTTGGCCCACAAAAAGGCGACATGTCCAACAATTGAGTGTTGCAGAGATGCGTATGCTGCGTTGGTTTTGTGGGCACACTAGGAGGGATAGAGTTCGGAACAATGATATTCGGGATAGGGTTGGGGTGGCACCATTTGAAGAGAAATTGATTCAACATCGTTTGAGATGGTTTGGACATGTCCAGCGGAGGCCTCTTGAGGCGCCGGTGCGTAGTGGGGTTCTGAAGCGGGCCGATAATGTAAAGAACGGTAGAGGTCGACCTAAACTGACTTGGGACGAGTCAGTTAAGAGAGACCTTAAGGAGTGGAATATCTCCAAGGATTTAGTTTTGGACAGGAGCGCTTGGAGGCTGGCAATCAACGTGCCTGAGCCGTGACCTCTTTTTGTCGTGTGCCTTTTTGTGTTTTCCAGTTTCTCATCTCTTTTGGGTTTCATCTCTAGCCTACCCCAACTTGCTTGGGACAAAAGGCTATGTTGTTGTTGTTGTTGTTGTTGTAAAGAACCGTCATTGGATGGCAGATGTGCATTGACTACCGAAAGCTTAACAAGGCAACAAAGAATGATTATTTTCCACTCCCTTTCATTGATGAGATGTTGGAGAGATTGGCAAATCACTCTTTCTTTCTTCTGTTTTTTTTATGGGTATTCAGGATATTATCAGATACCAATCCATCCAGATGACCAAAATAAAACCACATTTACATGTCCATACAGAACTTATGCTTACTGTAGAATATCTTTTGGACTATGTAATGCACCAGCTTCATTTTAAAGATGCATGATGTCTATATTCTCTGATATGATTGAATTGATAATGGGAGTTTTCATGGATGACTTTTTGATATATGGAAAAACTTTTGATAAATGCTTTGAAAACTTAGATAAGGTTTTGCAAAGATGTGAGGAAAAGCACTTAGTCCTTAATTGGGAAAAATGTCATTTTATGGTTAGAGAAGGAATAGTGCTTGGACATCTAGTGTCCGAAAGAAGGATAGAGGTAGACAGAGCTAAAATTGAAGTGATTGAACAACTACCTCCTCCTATTAATGTTAAAGGGATTCAAAGCTTTTTAGGCCATGCAGGTTTTTATAGATGGTTTATACATAACTTTTCATACATTGCTAGACCTCTAACAAACCTGCTAGCTAAGGATGTTCCCTTCGAATTTGATGATGCAAGTTTAGAAGATTTTGAAACTCTTAAGAAAGCGCTCATCTCTATACCAATCATTCAACCCCCTGATTGGTCGCTGCCTTTTGAATTGATGTGTGATGGAAGTGATTATGCTGTGGGGGGAGTTTTGGGACAAACTAGAGGCAAGAGGCATCACGCAATTGCATATGCTAGCAAAACTTTGACAGGACCTCAACTTAATTATGCAACTACTGAAAAAGAGTTTCTGGCTGTTGTTTTTGCTATAGACAAATTTGGATCTTACTTAGTGGGAGCAAAGGTTATTGGTTATACTGATCATGCTGCTCTTAAATACCTACTCACTAAGAAAGATGCTAAACCTTGACTTATAAGATGGATTTTGCTACTTCAAGAATTTGACTTAGAAATAAAAGATAAAAGGGGAGTAGAAAATCCTGTTGCTGATCACTTGTCTAGAATGCAATTTAAGAATATGCAGGAACTGCCAATCAATGATTCTCTTCGAGATTACACGCTCTACGTCGTCTCCAGATCGGACCCCTGGTATACAAATATTGTCAATTTTATGGTTACAGATTATGTGCCACCAGGGCAAACAGGAGAAAACTTATCTATAAAAGTCGTCTATACATATGGGATGATCCTTACCTCTTCCGAGTGTGCTCTGATAGATTACTCCGGAGGTCTGTACCAACTGAAGAAGGAATATGGATTATTAAAAGATGTCACTCATCACCATATGTAGGTCATTATAGAGCATTCCGCACTCATTCAAAGATCTGGCAAAATGGATTTTTTTGGCCAACCATGTATGAAGACACCAAGAACTTCATCCAAAGATGTGGAGCATGTCAGAGACACGGCAATATCAATTCGAGAGATGCCATTCCACTCACCAACAATCTTCAGATAGAGCTCTTTGATGTCTAGGGAATTGACTACATGGGACCTTTTCCAAAGTCAGGCAACTATGAGTATATTCTAGTGGCGGTGGATTATGTTTCCAATTGGGTAGAAGCCATGCCATGCAAAGCTGCAAATTCTAAGAACTCCAAAAAGATGTTTTATGAGACAATATTTCCAAGATTTGGTGTCCCAAGGATGGTGATTAGCGATGGAGAAACTCACTTCATTGACAAGGACTTTCGCAAGTACTTGATGAAGCAAGAAATCCAACACCATGTCACTAGTCCATACCATCCTCAAACAAGTGGTCAAGTAGAGACTTCCAATAAGCAAATCAAGAACATTCTACAAAAGACAGTCAATGAGATGGGGACTGCTTGGAAGGAAAGGCTACCTGAAGCATCATGGGCATACTGGACAGCATACAAGACACCTCTTGGCATGTCACCTTATCAACTTGTCTATAGGAAGACCTACCATATGCCAGTAGAGCTAGAGTTTAGGCTCACTGGACAATCAAGAGATGGAATATGGATTTAGAGGCCGACGGGATAAGAAGAAAGATGCAACTCTCAGAGCTTGATGAATGGAGAGAAAGCGTATCACAACGCTAAGATCTATAAAGAGAGGACCAAAAGGTGGCATGATAAGAGAATTAAGAAGAAGAGCTTCAGCTCCGGAGACAAGATACTATTATTCAATTCCAGGGTGAAGTTATTCGGGCATGGTAAACTCAGAAGCAAGTGGGAAGGACCATTCACGGTGGTAAATGCATCATCACATGGAGCGGTGACACTTCAAAACAACGAAAGTACGTTATTTAAGGTAAATGGCCAACGCCTTAAGATTTTTCTAGAACCTTCTAGACCACTTGAGGAATTAGATGAAATTTATTTTCTGGTTTTTCCGTAATTTATAAAAACTGCCACCTCCATCGCGAATCCGTGACAGGAGAAAAATTAGAGAGATTACGGGCCAAGTAAGCACCCTGCGAAAGGGCACCGAGGGGCCAGGGTGGGACTGGCCGGTCCCACCCCAGATTGGTCGGTCTACCCCTGTGCCGCCTCACGGTTCGCCACCTCCCGGTACGTTGGTTGATCCGTTAGGGTTTCGGATATTCTACCGCGATGCGTATCCGACGCCGCCTGTTCGCGATAGATCCTCAGGATGGAATGACCCCTACCTCAAGCCATCAGGACTATATAAACACCCCCTAAATTCATTCTCCTCTCATCCCAAGAGCTCTCCTCTCTCAACCCATAGCAAGGAAGCTCTCCACCTCTCCACCTTTTGCCAAATGGCTAGTCCAAACCACCCATACACAGTCGAAGAGCCGGAGGACATCCTTCCACTGGCGGTCGTCCCGCCGAAGCAGCTGGCAGTGGTGCCCATGAAGGAGATCATCCCGATGCCATCGAAGGAGGTCGTCCAAGCTCGACGTGAAGGAGCACCAATGGAGGAGGCCTTCTACGCCCAGGCGATCAACAGGCCTACCATCGCCCCACTAGCTCATCAACCGCTCCTGGGTGACAAGCCATGACAGCCAGGTCAACCTCGCTTCGCTCTCCCCAAGGCACCAAGTGGTACCTCCTAGAGAGGGGGAGAGGCTGCTAGGAGTCACTACCAAGTTCGGGGCAGTGACTGGCATGAAGTACACCAACGCCAAGCCACACTTAACCTTGGATGGTGTGCGAGTGGATCCGACCAACGTGAAGTTCACTCCATCGCCAAGGACCAATCCGGAGCCCCCGAAGAAGAAGGCGAAGACTGCACCTGCACCGAGACAGCCTCGCCTGACCATGGCCACGTTAGAGACTAGGATAGATCTCCAGGCCCAAGCCCTTAAGGACGCGCTGAAAGTCCTAGAGAACTCTGTGCAGCGCATAGGCAACTTAGAGGGTAAGCATGAGCAGCTACGTGTCAAGCACAAAGCGCTCAAGGCTAGGGTCAGGGAGCTAGAGAAGAGAGACTAGCGATAGAGATGGGACATGCACACATGTAATAATTGTTAGTTTGCTTAGTTAGTTAATTCAGATTAGTTCGCTTAGTTAGAATTTGATTCATTCATTGTGTAATAAATGTGCCTTATGATAATAAAGAAGCTGAGTCTTTAGAGTCATCTCTCTCTGGATATATGTCTATTTTTGTCTCCACCTTGTTGTGCATAAAAGGACAGGAAATAAGTGTGGGGGAGACAACTCACAGGAACACTGAAGGAAAACCAAGCATACAGGACAACAGGAATCAGGTACGCACTCCAATCAACTCTTATGTATTACCATTGAGCTTAATTGAATATCTTTGATGAAACATAATTGCACCTAAGGAATGATTAATTTGGTCATGACTTAAGGCAAGAATCACATAATACATCACCTGTAACACTTGCTGCTGTTGGAAACTCTTTATAGGGACCCCGTGCCTCTTAAGTTGTTGACAAGTAAGAGATAGTAGAACATGAGAACCTGAACCTCTATACCTAGTTATTGGAGCATTTATTTCAAAAACATAAAAACAATAGCTATGCTATTCCTCCTCTGTGGTTTTCAATTGCCTATAGAGCCATACATGATCATAAACTTTCTACTAAGTTACTTGTCTTGCATTAAGCTCTATCAGCTTTTGAGACCCGTGTTGTAGAGATTTATCATGCTCCCAAGATCAAGATCCACTTACACTCCATATATACACTATCCCTACACCGGGGGTAGGCGCAACGTTTTCCATCCATATAGAAAATGTGCTACTCTTACACTGAGAGTACGCACCCAAAAAAGACCATTGGTAGGATCTTATTCACTCATGCTCTGACATTCTCAGAGATCTCTGTCTTGTAAAAAGTTTTCATGCAGGAAGACATGGGCTATGCAAAAAGAAAATAAAAGAGAGTTCAAAAAGAAAAATGGACAAGGGTCCAAATGCTAAAAAGAATAGGGCACTTAGATGCCTAGCTCTCTGAAAAAGAAAAAGAAAGAAAATTAATGATAGCCCATGGTCCCCAAGCACTCCAACTTAAGCAAGAGAGATATATCCTTCAAAATACGAGCATAGTAGAATCAGGATAGCCATCATATATTCCACACACATGCACATCTTGATCTAAAAGTATGACATCTCTCTTCTTGGGACTCTTACGCTGGCTCAGTGACGTGAACTCCTTGCCAAGCCTTCAAACTCCACATAAGCTTATTAGAGGTAGGTTGCAAGGAAAGGCATTCACTCAAGCATGCCTAAGTGAGAAATCATAAATACCACATATAATGAGTGACTTGAGAGCACCACATCGAGGAGCAGGTAAGCAATGTTCTATTTCAAAAATATTGCAAAAACCTCCAATGGACTTGGTGATGAGATAAAGGTAATCTATTCATCTATTCTACTTTTCAACTCCTCAAAGTTGTATGGTAGACACTTTAAATCTCACAGTGCAGGTAAGATCAGGAATGAGCTTATGTTGATATCTTTATTTGGAGTTATGTCTCAAGTTATCCAACCTTTTCTCGCGGACGAGTAAAAGCCTAAGTCTGGGGGTGTTGTTGACGGTCCTTAATGTTTAAATCCAACCGTCAACTAACCTTCCAAAGTGACTTAAAAGCAATCCATCTACCTAGAAGTAGGGCTTTGACTAATGAATTCTATGAGTTTTGGTGAATCAGTGGTTTTGCAGGCATACACTGGAAATGACACACTTTTGAGCTATAATACAACATAGAATGCAAGATTGGATGCCATGGCCACGTAGGAAGATTCTGAAAGGAAGGAGAAGACAACACACCGAGACTGGGCCGAAGCCCAGCCAGGGGAGACCGACCGGTCTGACCCAAGACCGGCCAATCCCATGTGGGCCCCGTTGGCGGCCCACTTCACCTAGGTCGCTCCACCGCCTTTGAGGATTAATCTCCACCGTCCGTCAAAGTCGGTTTGATCCAAGGGCTCACGTTGATTCACCAAGGCTATAAAAGGAGAGGCTGGGAAGGAGGATCCATTCAAAAGAAGAGGTTTATCGAGAAACCCTAGTTAGGATCCCAGGAGGTGTCCCTCAAATGGACATACCTCTCTAGAGTCAGCATTCCAAGAGAGAGCTAGTTCTACACCTCTAGAAGCTAGTTCTATATCAGAAATAGAGAGATAGAGTCAGGGAGAGAGTTTTGGAGGAAGTATTGGCCTGTCGGTGCTGCCTCTACGGCTTGTATCTGAGATTGCTTTAGAATCAACTTTAGAGTTCAAGTAAGTAACACTGTTTATCTTGTTTTACCAGTTTATGACTCTTTTGAGTACTTTGATCCCTGTAGCTCTTGGGTTAGAGTAGTATTCGTAGTGTAAGCCTGGTGCTTAGATTTCATTACTCGTAAATATACCCTATCTTCTAGATTTGGTGGTAGCATTGTGGAGGTAACTTTATAGCTCCGTTGAATCTTATATAATCCACTATCCCATTGATAGGCCGAGCAGGAGAATAATTGGTAGTCGGGTTACAGTTTTGCCTGTGCTCTTCTATTCAATTCTCTAGTGAAACATCCTAGACATATCTTACTTAAGCCTGAATTAGAAGCCTTAGTTGTCTTCTTTATATCCCTATCTTCTACAGCCTTGTTTGCTACTCAGGTGGTTAAGTTGTAGTTTAGATTACCCCCACATATCTTCCTTTGGGTTCGATATTAAAAACTAGGTCTATTCATCTGGTGAAGTGCTACATCGTATACATGCGCTTGCAGAATATTCAATAGGCATTAACTGATACCAACACCCCTCCTGTACTGTACCTATCCGGAGCTAGGTTAGAAGGAGATGGAGGTGACCTTGATCGGTGGGCACCTGCCGGACTTGGGAAGAAGGAGAGGGAGGCGACTTTGACCGGTGGTTGCCTGCTGGACCTAGGGAAGGAGTGAGAGAGGCGTCATGGGTGGCGACATTGACTAGCGGACACTTGCCGGACCCAGGGAAGAAGGAAAGGGAGGCGTGCAGAGGGATGGCCGTGCCAACGGGCGGAGGGAGCAGCACCGGCGCATAGAGTGATAGCCATGCCAGTGGGCGGAGGGAGCAGTGCCACGTGAGGAGCCACGACCCTGTGAGCCAGCGGAGAGAGCAGGTTGGGTGAGGTGCACCGGTGCGCGGTGCAAAGGGTGTGGGTAGAGGGAGGTGCTCCCTCTTCGGTCGATGCGCTATGCAAGCGAGTGGAGGGAGTGGGCGGAGGGGGAGGCACCGGTGCGAGGAGCAATAGCATGAGATTGGGAGCGCGTAGATGGAAGAGCAAGTGAGATATAGAGGGGTGCCAGCTTCAATTCTGCCCAATACAGAGGGTCACTGTTGCGTATCACAGGGCTAGGGGATGCAGTTGCAGTGAATACCGGCTTGGCATTGAAGTTGCTTTCCAATTCCAAAGTTTAGGCCAACCAAACAACGATATTTGGTGCTGTTCAATGTGTTAGCACTCAAAATTGTTTCGAGGTGAATTATAGGCATCTCCAGCAAGTTGTATACATGATAAACGTGTTGGTGGCCAACCGGTATGACAAAACGACAAAAGATCACGTGGGAAGACGACAAGCCACGGCGAGACAGAGCAAACCGTCTTAGCTGGTTACAGGCCCGCCCTTGCCCTAGAACCAGCTTAGCCGGTTTCACTAGTCGGCTTAGCCTGTTCTAGGCTGGCCCATACACAAGAACCGGCTTAGCCGGGCGTGCCTAAGCCAGCTAAGCCGGGTGGTCACTTAAGTGACGTGGCAACCGACCAGGGCGGCTGGCCGATGCCCGCGGAAACCGGCTAAGCCGGGTCTCTGAGCCGGATTAGCCGGTTCGCCTGTATTCCTAGGAGATTTCACCTCTAACTTGGTTTTAGATGTATTTTCCTTGTAGAACGTGTTTTGGGCATGTTTCCTACTAGGACAAGACCACCCCCCTCTGTAACACCCTAGATGTTAAGCATTTTGCTTTGCATTTCATTAAGCATAATGCATCATTAAGCATTCATTTATGAGCATGTAATAATGCAAGGTCTGTGTGTGCAATATACAAGTTTGTTAAATAATCTTAAAAATGACTTGAAGTGGTTTAGAACCAAATATGAGGTAGGGGTTGTGTTAAACATTTTGCCAAAAGGTGCCCACATGTGATGAAAATGTTGTTTGAGTTTATCATGTTACTAAATGACTTAAAGCGCAACTGCATGATTTACTCACTTTTTGGGTTTTGGCTCTAAACAAAAGTTTTAGTATAAAATATATGCTACAAACTTTGTTTAAGGATCTAGGGCCAAATCCAAACCTATCTTGCTCAAATAGTGGCTCTAAATTTGAACTCAATATGAATTGATTTGGGCTTTAAATTTTTTTTAAGTCCCTGAAAATCAGTCATCAAGTTCACTTTTGGGGAATTTATTAAATCAATTTTCATGAATAAGATTTGTGCAACCTGTGTGCTATTGATTGCTATGAAGTTTGTGCTTTGCAGTGGAACAAGTGATTGGACCATAACCTGCTTGGTTGATTATTAACTAAATTGCCAAACATTGAATTCAGCATGGTTTTTTTTGACTCAGGAAAATTTTTCCAAGTCCTGGATTCTAATTGCTTTATTCATTTTCTAGGGCTGTGTAATTTAATTTTTCATAAATCCAATTTGGACATCAATTACATCTTTTGATAGTATAAGGTGTGTACTCTGATCTTATGTAATTGGTGGAGCTAATTGGTTGATGGTTAGACCCTAATTAAATGCTAAACATAGCTAATCACTGTAATTAGAACTAGGTTTAACTGAATTCTGAATTTCAGTTTGATTTTACTTATGTTTAGCTGCTTGCAAACCAAATCGAATTAGATGTTGATCCTTTAATCAAAGCTGAAGTGCACACATGGGAGATTAGCATGGTCCAATTGGTTGACTGTTTTATCAACTGGATAGAGAGAAAAAGAGAGAAGAACAGAGAGCTTTCAGCCAGCTACAGTAACTTGGCGTGTTCCTTTTCTCCTCCTCTTCCTCTCCCTCACTGTCGCAGGCGAGGAGGTGGCCTTTCCCGCGCCTTCTCCGGCCAAAGCGCGCGACCAACCATCTGGCCGAGCCCGCGAACCCTCCAGCCACCTCATCGACCGGTCCATGCCTTATATAAGTCGAAGCCGTCGCCGTTATCTTCTGTCTTCCTTCTCTGCCACCACCGGCCGCCGTTGTCTTCACTTGCAAAATTGCCACGCGCTGTTCCATGATCACCCTTCTCCACTTGCAGACAACTCCGCCATCTACTAAGCTACTTCCTAACCCAATAAACACAAGCTCAAGTCACCGGAGTCTGCCGCGCGACCTCATCTTCTTCGCTGATGGCCGGAGCGCCGCCGCGTCCATCTCACGTGCGACCAGGGCAGTTCAGCGAGCCGCAAGGCCAGTTGTCCCTCGTCCTCGCTTCGCCTCGAGTAGTTGGTCAAGATCGGCTAATCGGTTTCCTTGATCGCAGCTTCGGTGAGCTGGAACGACGCCGGAACCATGCGTCCGCGCCGCCGTCTCCGCCATCACCGGCGACAGCCACCTGCCGCCCCGTCGCAAGCCCAACCAACCCAGGAATCGAAGTCATGGTGCGCTACTGGTGTTAAACGAACCATTATTTGAACCTTTACCGAGCTCCTATCATCGGAACGCCGTGCGCCGGCGAGTTCGAGCTCGGTCAGCCGCCGCCGCCGCAATCCACTACTTCAGCTAGGGTTTTCGAGCTTGTTTTCCGGTAAATAGTGTTCACATAGACGAGTTGTATTAGCTGGAGGCAACAGCGTCTCCGGGGTCACTGCTGTTTGTCACCGTCGCGCCGCTGGTGCTCCACCGTCCGCCATCCGATGGTGTGCTCACTGCCGTGCTCTATCCGGTCAACCAAACCCACCAACTTGTGCGCAAGGGAAAGAGGAACGCAGGGAAGCAAGCGCCGCCACCGGCAAGCTCTGCTGGCCGGCGCGCCGGACTCTCCCAATTTGAACGGGAAAAGCAGAGGAGGGGAGAGAAGAAGGAAGAAGCTGACGGGCCGGGCCCGGTTGTCAGCGGAAGGAAGAAGAAGGGGGTGAGGCCGGGCCGGCTTTGAGCCGTGTTGGGCTGGCCTGGGCCGCGAGCCAGTGGGCCGGCATATTTAAGGCTTTTACTTTTTTATGTTTTTCAGAAAATGCTTTAAGTGCTGATCCTTGATAATTCATAGCTAAATAATTATAGGTGACAAAAATAAGACAAAAATTGTTATGTGTTCCTTGTATGATGCTCTGTTATGTAAAAATAGGAGTCTGCCATGTTTGATGATTTTGGCATGTATTAAAATTACATCTTTTAATTAATAAATGCAATTTCCATTGTTTTTCTAGGCCAATATAATTATCTAAAAATTGTGAATTTTGTTTTGCCACTGTTTTAGGATGGAAGTAGTCTGTACAAAAAGTTTGAAGTGATTTTGACAATGTTTAATAAAATCATTATTTATATACTTATTAATAAATGAAAAAGGAGCAAGATGGCTAAGCATATGTATGATTTGATTGTTGCTTTTGATCACCCTACTGCTTTGACATGATTTGATTAAGTACCGTCTATCGCTAAAGTACCTTAAATGGATGGTGAATGACTTTACTTATTTTATGTCATGTTGCTAGAGCATATAAACATATATGCATGTATATCGATTTTCTATTTTAAAAGAAAACAAACATATGGTCATCTGTATGGCATTTTTGGAATGAATGAAGACCTAGGGGCACACTCCCTTTACTGCTCCTAGGCAATTTGATTGCCTTGATTGATTTCTTTACTGTTGATTGCCTTGATTGATTTCTTTACTTATTAATACCCCATAATTTATGTGTAGGTTTAATAAATAAAAGGAGCTTAAGTATTTCATTAACTCATGTATGTGTGTAAGTCTATGTATGTATGTTGTGTTTGCTACCCAATTTGTCATGGCTTAAGTGACTAAGTGCATAACATAATTAGATATGTTAATAGTGGTTCATGATCCATAATTATGGTTGCTCATGCCTAACCTGGTTTAGGGCTAAGTAATAAGCTAGATCTCACATGATGACTGAAATGACAACCTGTGTAGATCCTGTTAAGTAATAGTTTTCATGTTCATAATGATATCTTCTATAGTTGGATTAAATACAAAAGTTGTAAAAGACTTTCCATATCTAGTTTGTCCCAAAATTTCATGATTTTAGGATAACGGATTTGGGAGCTATAAATTTAATAAAACCCCTGTCAGAGGTCTACTATTTTCTGAATAGATCTAAAAGATTGAATTGTTTGGCTTAGTTAGCTTGTGAATCACCTTCTGGTGATAATTACAGAGTTATAGTGGTTTTCATAAGCTTTTCAAAATGTCTTGGATCACTAATTTTGGTGATCTATAACCCTGGTTATAAGCATGTTTAATTCAGGGATAGATTCTGTCCTAATTCTGGACAGAGTTGGTTCCATGAGTTGTCTGACTTAGTTAATGATTGAATCAATCTAAGATGATAATAACAAAATTGTAGATAACTTTATAAGCTTTCGAAAAAGCTAAGGTTCAAGTTTGTTGCATGGCTAGAAACCTAGATATACTTCTCTGAAGTTTATAGCTGTGATCTGTCCTGTTTTCAGGCAGCCATGCTTTTCTATGGTTTTCCACCTAGTTAACATAGGAATCACTTTTGGATGATTATAAGAAAGCTGTAGGCAGGTTCCTAAGCTTTCCAAAAAGTCTAGGAACTCTTTTACTAGATGTCTATCTTCAGTTATGGTTAAAGGAAGTTGATGCTATGCTCCTGCCTTGTTTCTGTTTTCTATTCAAGTTTGATTGCTACAATCTCTATAACCTTTATATGCATAAGTTTAGTTAATGACTTCCGTGATGTAATCCTAATATGATTGAGATGCCTTGAACCTGGTTAAATGATATATTACTTATTATACTAATAATATTTCATTAGTTAAATAATAATCTTGATGCTTCTTTGCTATAGCCTTCGGAAAGGATTAAGCATGTGATGTTTAGTGTGACGTTTTGGATTGATTGTAGACCTTGGATCATAAAACCCAAAAGATCCTCGACAACCCGATTCATTAATGAGGTTGTAGGATAGGTTATATTAGCTAGTATGTGTTTGTTTGCAAGTAGTTCTAATATCTTTTCCAGAGAAGAGATATACACGTACTCAATAGAAGTTAAAAGTAAACTTGATAATACAGTGTTGTCATCAGAGAAAGAGAATTGCACACATAGAGCCTTATGTAACTTTTCTTTGTTATTATTCAAACAAATCATCTCATCATGCATCATGTCATATATCATGTCACGCATAGCATTAAGCATGCATTATTTCGTTACGTGCAGTGCACGTGAGAGAAGGATCGCAATGATCAAGTTCAAAAGAAAGTTCGGGATGATTCAACCTAAACAAGAGGATTCCACGAAAGATGCTGATGTCAAGATTAACAACTAACCTTCCCTGCAACCCAGGCAAGCCCCGGAGCATGACCCACTCTCTCTGTTTTATAAATACTTTATTACACCTTAAGTCTAGTGTAATATGCATTATGTAAATAGGAGTTGGATGAAACCGTTGCTGCATGATTACCTTGCTCTACAGCTATTTCCAGATAATATTCCACTAGTATGTGTAGGATGTTTTCCTTAAATGCTTATCCATGCTTAGACTGGTAGAAGCTGGGTGATTTCCGGTCATTCGCGAGATATAGCATGGATACTTGCTACAGCGGGATATATATGCTATCCTTGAATCATTAGGTAGTTAACAATTGGAGACTGGATAGGACTCAGTGTTGGTGAAGCTACAGGACATGGAGGTCTTATATGCTTATGTTTCTCCCGTCTGAATCGGTTAAGGACCATACCGTACTCTGGTCTAGGTGTGAGATTGAACGTACATTCACATAACAGCCGAATAACTCGTTTCAACTGTGAAAATGATTAGCTCGTTTGAGGTAGGTATTAAACCGTTAGCATTGCTGGGAGGAGAGCAAATGGTGTAAGGGGACTCATCCAAGATCCAGCAGCAACTGCAGACCACGAGTCGTTGGGGTACTGACTGGTGAGGATGGAGGACCATGAGTTTTGCGAAACGGTTCAATCTTATCTTTTGAATAGAGTGAACGGTAACTCGAGCGAGCCTTGCTAGCTCGCGAGGGTGTGTGATATGGGCTTTACCCAGCTGGTGTAATCAATTCGAATCGCCATCTCTCCCAGATAGTGAAAAACTTATACCTTGTCACAGAGATATAGTAAGAAATGAAACATTGGATGATGATGATGGAAGGATCGTGATGGGTATCCCATCTAAAGTGATAGTTTCTATGATTTAAATTATATGACATAGAAAGGTGCTAATGTAGTCCTAAGTAGCTCAGTATTAATTCTGCTAATAAAACTTAAAGTAAGGATTACTTTAGCAAGCTTTTCCACAAATGATGCTAGCCATCAAACTCCACACATATGGCTTATCATTATCCTTGAAGTCTTTTTATTTCTTCTCCCTAACGGGTAAGTCTTACGGAGTACAATTGAGTACTCAGGGTTTTATCCCACCATGTTGCAGGTGAATTACTTGTTTGCAGATGTTGTTAACTAAAAGCCGGTGGGCACGGCTACTCCATATATGTTTCTCACCTATACTTCATCGGAGGATGTCATTTAAGCTAGCAATATCACTCAAACTTTGATTTGGTAATTCTCTCTAAACTATGTTTTATTGTAAATCGATTTAAAACTAAACTTTTATTCATTATTCATCCTATTCTTTTCTCCTATTGTGATATGTATTTGCTTAAACGAACTGATTTACCGAGGTCATTCGCGGTACACTACCGGTTTATATACGTGGTGATGGTATGTGGTCAATAGGGACGCTCATGTGATAAATGTATTTCGCACCCTCCTATATAAACGAGAAGATCACGATCCACATGTTTCCCTAGAGTTGAAATCCTAGGGAAAGACAAAAAAAACAAGAGGGAAATTAGATCCCTAGGGAGGATTTCGACGGGAAAGAGCTCGTGCCCACTCCCCTAGGGAAAGAAAATTTCCTAGGAATCATGAATGGTAGGGAAACTAATTCACCTGACCTGCATCAGTTTATCTTTCCCTACCGTTTCGCATCCTAGGGAAAGTGACGTGCTATGTTTTGTTTTTCATTTAATTTTTTATTTCTGTTTGTCAACTTTTTAGTTCACATTGATATCAGGAAGGATTCATCCAGAACAATAACATTTATTGCTTGGAATCCAAGATCCACAATGGTGTTCATTCCTCATGATTGAAATTACAAGAGTTATTCGTTACAACTTACAATCATCACTGGTACAATAAATAGGATTGTTACAAAGGTAATAGATATAGATATCTACCAATGAGATCGAGAAGGAAAAAAAAGCAAAGGGACAGACTAAACCGAAGCCCTTCTATAGAAATGAGTAACAAATTTGAAGCACAAATCATAACACAGTACTTGACAAATCTAAAATAGTTTCATCCACAGCAAACATAATCTATTCACAATCTTTTTCTCAACCCCTCAGAGCCATTGAGCCCAAGGCATGGCATCCGCGTGGAAGAGCAGGAGAGCGTTTGTTGATGGAGCTTTCGAGAGGGCCAGATCGAGGGAGAAGTGCATACTCCATGAACTTGAGGGAAGGCCAGGACTCCATTGTCTCTATGCTGCTGGTGCTTTGAGAAGAGGAAGAAACACGGAAGTGGATCTGAGTAGGAAGTGTGTGAAAGAGGAAACGGGAGGAAGATAAAGTGAGGCTTAGGTGGGCTCATCTGTGCACAGAGAGAGCACGCGCGGGATTTTTGAAGCCATTTTACTGTCCCAAATTTTTTAGCGCCCAACGATATCCCTAGAGTCTTGTTTTTTCCTAGGGAAAGCTATGACCTGGCTACTCCGTCTCCAATTTCTCCCGAGGAAAACAGACTTGATCCTAGGGAAAGGCAGGGTTCCCTAGAGTTTTGAAACATTGTCCTAGGGAAAGAAACTATCCCTAGGATACTAAAAATCTTCCTAGGGAAATTAGAAAACCGTAGGGAAATATGTTGATTCTAGTAGTGGATTGAGTACCCATCATCCAATTGATCAAAAAACACATCCACTTCAACTTTTTGTTTTCCAACCCCTCTCTTGCGTTATGACTTTCGAGGTTGGAGTAGATCCTTCGCAATCCTCTTTTTCTCGGGGGTGTTCATGCTAGCATTCCCTAAATCGGTCTTACCAGCCTCTAGATCGGCTTCAATCGATTCCGCTTGTTCTTGTTATAGGTTGGATTGCAACCTCTTGGGCATGCTGCCCCCTGCTCAACAACACAATGCCAATTCCAGTTCCTAAGCCCCAATATCTAAATTGATCCAAATGCAGCCTTAGAGCAATTCCATGAGATTCTCTACATCTTTCATAATTGTCAAGGATAGAGATTTTGATAAAAAAAATCCTCCAATAGCTTCTTTAAGTGGTTATCTATATAGTCATTCTCTACCGTATTTCTCGCTAGCCAAAGATAGATAGCGAGAATAACTCTCTAGAGCGCATGCAAGATATAGAAAAGCTGTTAGAGAATGCAAAGATATAGAAAATAATTTTTATGTAAATGGCTCTCCAAATGGTAATTTAGAGTGAATTTTAGAAAGACTCCTGAAGATGCTCTTATGCATATAATCTCTTCCCTCTCTCATGCATCCCTTGCATGGCGTAGACAGTTTACAAAACAACCCATTGAATTATTTTAAACCTACCTGAAAATCAATTCTGCAATAGTGTCTAGATCTAAGAAGAACTATTATATACTTTTTCCATCTCAAATTATAAGACATTTGGCTTTTTTTTGACCCTAAATTTAACCATTCATCTTATTTAAAATATTTATATAAATATAGTCAAATTTAAGTTATTATTGAAGAACTTCTATTAATAAAGCATGGCATGACCAAAAAGTGATATTTTGCCAAATTTTTTGAATAAGATGAATGGTCAAACTTAGTGTTAAAAAAGTTAAACGTCTTATAATTTGAGATGGAGGGAGTATTATTGTTCGCATCCATATATAACTATTTGCATATGGTCAATTTTATTCATATTTTCAACAAAATCGAATAATGTATGTATCCGAATGATGGCCTTACCAAGCAGGTCTCGTAAAACCATGATGCAAGGAAAGGAGAAAACATGAAAGATAAGGTAGATAAAATATAAGAAAGCAAAACAAAATATGTAGAAATCGACTGAGAAACATTCTGAGACTATCTCCAACAATAGCATCCCAAATACCCTTGCTGCTGGTTGATCTATCCAATTGCAATGGCCTGTTGCATTAGTTGTTAAACCAAGGTGGCCGGTGGAAGAAAAAAATGGGTATCTTGAGCCACTATCGATATTGCTAGCTTGTCACGCATTTATGTTGAATCGATGTTGCCACCTTGGTGCCCAAAGCATCTACGCCTTGAGAATAGGAGGTGTGTGGGTCATGTTTTGAGAGCGAAAAATCAAATGCATAGACCGAGTGAGACTGACTTGACGAAAAGCAAGGACTGCAATCGGTCCGAGCTCTTTATGAATCACACATTTCTTTTGTTCCTTTTTTCACCTTTTTTTACTATAAAGCAGAATGAAATTTGTGTTTAATCATAATTTGCGTACTGCAATTGTAGGTTTTGTCGGTCAACTGCCCTAAAAACAGAGAACAATACATACATAATAGCGAATATTAGAAAGCAAAAAGTCACGAGTGCATAAACGCAAATAAAAGGAACAAACTAAACTGCACTAAAATCATGTACTCAACATTACATACAAGAGTGACACAAAGGAAATAAAGAATAGGTACAACACAAGTAGCAGCCAGCACCTACAAATGCATGCTGCAACTACGGTCCCATGGGATGTTTTATTCAGATACTACTATAATGGCTAGTGGCTACTTCATCAGTTATCAGCTGCTGGTGGAATGTGCGGCGGGTCAGGCTTTGGTTTAGGTTCTGGCTCTGGTTTAGGTTCAGGCTTTGGTTCCGGTTTGGGTTGGGGTTCTGGCTTTGGTTCGGGCTTAGGTTCTGGTTTTGGTTTGGGCTCTGGTTTTGGTTCGGGTTTGGGCTCAGGCTCAGGCTTCGGTAGTGGTTCATGTTTTGGTTCTGGCTTAGGCTCTGGTTTGGGTAGTGGTTCGGGTTTCGGTTCTGGCTTGGGCTCAGGTTTAGGTTCTGGTTTGGGAAGTGGTTCCGGCTTTGGCTCCGGCTTAGGCTCTGGTTCGGGTTTTGGTTCTGGCTTAGGCTCTGGTTTAGGCAGTGGTTTGGGTTTTGGTTCCGGTTTGGGCTCAGGCTTAGGCTCTGGCTTCGGCAGTGGTTCAGGTTTTGGTTCCGGCTTGGGCTCCGGTTTCGGTAGTGGTTCCGGCTTTGGCTCTGGCTTAGGCTCGGGCTTGGGTAGTGGTTCAGGTTTTGGTTCTGGTTTCGGCAATGGTTCAGGTTTGGGTTCTGGCTTGGGCTCAGGCTTAGGCTCTGGTTTTGGCAGTGGCTCGGGTTTTGGTTCCGGCTCGGGCTCTGGCTTAGGCTTCGGTTCAGGTTTTGGTTCAGGTTTGGCCTCAGGCTTCTTCGGCTTGTGCTTTGGCTCTGGTTTGGGCACGGGCTTAGGTTTGTGCTTTGGCTCAGGTAAAGGTTCAGGCTTTGGCAAAGGCTCCGGATGAGGCTCAGGTTTCGGTTCGGGATGAGGTAATGGCTCAGGTTTAGGCTCTGGACGTGGCATGGGCTCCGGTTTAGGTTCCGGCTTGGGTTCTGGCTGCGGCAGGGGCTGAGGCTCCGGCTTGGGTTCAGGTTTGGGCTGTGGCTCCGGCTGCGGCAGCTCGGCGGCAGCGCGCCCATGCTTGCGCGCGAAACGGCCGCCGTGGCCAAGCCCGACGCCGGCAGCCGCTGCCGCTTCGTTGAAGTCGAAGGCGGTGGCGGCCGCCACTGCGCCGAGAAGCACGGCGAGAAGAAGAAGGCAGCACGATGAGAGGCGACGCGTCGCCGCCATGGCTGCTACTAGCTGGTGCTCCTGCAACAAGCAAGCTCGCCTGCTAGCTCTCTCTGCTGCTGTGTGTGTGGTTGCTCTCTGCCTCTCTCCGAGTAGCCTCTGTTATGTGTGTGTGGAATACTGGAATGGATGACGGAGTGTGGTCATGGCTTGGGTTGGATTTATAGCGTGCGGGAGCCAAGCAGTTTGCGACGCGTGGATGGCTGTCTGCCCCAGCTAACTAGCCGCTTTACACGTTTGTACGTCCTTCGCCGTATCAAATTGTATTTAACGGGTAGGTAACAGGTAAGCAGCCCGTGTTTATTGTTATTCAACGGATAGCAGTAGCACGTACCCCTCACTTTTTACTTTCTCACTCACGGACTCTTCTTCTCCCATCCATTTCTTCTTCCAACATCCATTTCGTGTTCTAGCATACTTCCTCTGTCCCTAAATAATTATCGTCATAGGATACGTGTCATATGTTTAACTTGATTTATAGAAAATATGTATAATATTTATATCTCTAAATAATTTTGTTAAAAAACTAGATCTAAAGATATTTCTAATGATTCTAATTATGATACTAATCAATAATATTTATTATTTATTAAAATTACTGGTATTTCTTTCTTGGGAAGCGAAACGACAGTTATTTAGGGACGGAGGAAGCATGCTGGATGCGTGCTGCCCTTCGAGTCACCGCATAGCACACCCGACGGGTACGTTTGCTCACCTTTTTGGTGGTGATGATACACCGGACAGCTTGTGCCTGACGACACGCGCACACGCTGCCGCTGTTGACCAGCGAAGTGAGCTACTAGTATGTACTGTACTATGGTGTTTTGAAGATTCATGCATGCCCAGGCCAGCAGTCATTTGTGTGATTTTCCTCCTTCCTGCTTTGACAGCCAGCAGCCGAAGATATTTTGGGGGTGTTTGGATGACTAGGCTAGCCAATTGTCATCTGTTGCGAGCTGCAGCACGCACATGCACATGGTCCTGGAGCTCTGATCATCGTCGTCCTATAGCTATAGCCAGTCCTATCTAGTACTATCTCCTATGGCGAGCTACTTGCCATACGTACATGCGTGGGCCGGGACATCGATGATCATGCATGCATGGCTGGCGGGCACTCAGCTAGCTCGTGGACAGACGGCACTGTGAGACACGTGATCGACGATGCACGGATGCATTGCTGACCGGTCGTGCGCGCGGTGCAGGACATGGCATCAGATTGTGTACTGTACTGACCGAGAGTGTATGCGTGTGGGTGTGTGTGCGCATCAGTGCATCTGCATCGATCGATCCCGTCGGGCCGGGGGGGAAGACGCCGTCGTAGAACTTTGATTTCCTGCGTGACCGACACGGCACTGTCCACATCCTGCATTGCTTTGCCTGCAGGTCCGTCCGGTGGTGGTAAACCAGTCAAGACCGCTCCGTAGTCTCTGTGCGTCGGTGCGTGGTTGAAAAATGGTTGCTCCTGTCCGAGGGTTCTTGTTGACAATCACATGCGAACTCGATCTCATCCCCAGTTTCATCTAGAAATTTGACGGTTTTATTTGTGACTATATAGGTTAAAAGGGACACCTACTACGTCGCTGTAGGTTCGGCAGTGTATGGCTGTGCAAGAACAGTCGTGGATGGATAGATGAACGGGGATGATGGACAGCGTGGTGGCGACCCGACCGTGTTCAGGCTCAGGCGTCAGCCTCACCTGGCGGGGTCGGAGGCGTACGGTACGGCTTGCCGGAGCGGTGCACTGAGCCCTTGTTCCAACGGCGATGTCCCTTTCCGCTTGGATCTTTCCCCACCCTCTCTTGCCACCGACCCGACATGGTTGACACTGACCTCCCAACCACTGGCCTGCTGGCTACTACTGCTAACATGAAATCCACAAAACTCTTCGGTCCCAATCTCTCGTACCAAGATATCCCGTCTCTTTAAGAGGCACTGTTGTGCATTTGCTCTTTGCTTATCCCTCAATATGCTTCGCATTTTGTGCACACCTGACCAACAGCAGGAACATAATTGTTTGCAGCCATAGCACAATGGCCACAGCAACATCATCTTGCTGTTCATATACAGAGGCAGTGAGTCTCCTGTTTGATTCATTTTGGTTCTGAGCTCTGAATATAATTGCTTTTATATTTGTATTTTGAAGGCTCGCTTCGATATTGTTTACAAAATAATTCAGGCGATATGGCCTTAACCTTTGAGTATGATATTTTTCCAAATCGGCTGAGGGACCTCTATGTTTTAGAACTAATATTATAACAAGAGGGGTATGTTTAAGGAACAAGTGCGAGATCTACTTTGACTCTATAAAAAACTTTGATTTACATCAATATCAGGTATGTAGTTACCCATGTTCTACTCCCTCCGTTTTTTAATAAGTGTCATATTAGGTTTGTCCTAAGTCAAACTTGTGTATCTTCGACCCTTGATTTTAAAAAAAATTATATAGTTTCATGTCATAACATTTATATTTTTAGATTTATCATGAGAAACACTATCATAATACATAATCCATATATGTTGAAACTATAAGATTTTTAAAAATAGTTAATCAAAGATTGCAATATTTGACTTAGGACAAATCTAATGTGACACATTAAAAACAGAGGGAGTATATTGTTTTACTTATTTGATTTGCACTGGTGATCGCAGGCTCGTAGCTCAATCAGGAAGTGGGTTCTCTTGAGCCTTGTGAGTAGCATGGAATTTTATTTTGTGATTTGTTTTTTTGGGTTTATGCTTGAATTGGCTGTGTCTTTGCAAGGCAGAGTCAATAAAATGAAAGACTACCTATGAGATGGAGCAAATGCAGTTTTGTATGCATTTGGCTTTTGTGGGATGATGATGGAGCCTCCAGGTAAATTTTCATCAGACGTGCTCGGGGAAAAATGCCAGAAATTCTCACATTGATTAGAAACATCTAACCATCAAATCTATAGACTCTTACAATTTGTAAACATTAGATCTATTTTAATTATAAATAAAAAGATAAAAATCAAAAAGATAAATACATTATTTTTTCCTATCACTAGCCCTAAAAGGATTGCCTCGGGGCATCTGTTCACCAAATACATCTACGCTCATGCACGTGAGCATACACATGGAGGAAGTCGGTATCCGGCCATGCACCGACCACTGACGAGCATCATTGGTGTGAAAGGACGGGCATGAGCAGGCTTTCATTGATGCCACCGCCATATACTTGATCCAAGTCCAGAAGAGATAGATCATATTGATGAAGAGATCTACGTCAAGCAAGGAAAGGAGACGCATGGCATGGAAACTAGGAGGTGGCAGGCCACGAGTGCCACGATGTGGTGTCCACGGCATCTACATCAACATTGACAAGATGGCAGTACACACTAAAGTTATGTCAATTTTGCTACATCCCATAATTTTAATTTAATTTGCCTCATGTGACGTACATGATATGATCCATACTCACCATTGGGTATAATTTTCATTTTAATTTAGTTATCTTTGGATTACTTTGTTCAAATAAGTTTTGATATTATCCTTATCGACCATCAAGGTATAATTGGATTACTTTGGTTTATATGCTAATGATGCTGAAAAACTAGGGCACCATGATTTGATCCCGTGGGGCAAGGGATAAGGCCTGTATGGAAAAATTCAAACCTTCATAATTATCAAAAATATTTAAATGAATCCTATAATATTTTTTTTTTATAAATTAGCCATCTCTATCATCATGGAAAATAATTCATACCGCTAAGTTTGCATTGAAATTATCCATACATGGCAGTATGAAAGATAATATAAAGTATACCTATATAATTTGTACCTAAATTATCCTCCTCAACCGTTATTAAAAAATTAGCAAAAATCTCTCAAATCTACATGCAAATACAAATATAAGCTATTGCAAAAAAATAATTCGACATCCAATAGTTAAAACTTACATTAGTACAATGTTTATTTATAAGCTTATCGAGCACGGTAAATATCATTAACCAGCAAACCATGTAATAATGACACTTATGATCACTTTAAGTTATGCTAATACCCATAATAATAAATTTTATAAGTCCTTATATTCAAAAAATTATAAACATTTTCATTGAAACATTAAATCTTATCTTATGAATATTAGTAACTTAATTTTAAACATTACTTTTTAATAAAACAGTACCAATACTATATAATATATTCAACATCTTTAGTGGCATTGTGCATGCTGAAACAACTATTTATACAATGTAAGAACTAAGAGTGTAGCCTATGACCTAGAATATTCTTTTTAATGAGATAAAAATGAAAATTTTGAATCAACAATACAATAAGAACTAGAATTTCAAATTAACACATGTACAAAATAATACACCAACTATATCAAAAGCTGAAAGTTAAAATATATAGATTTCCATGATATCACATAATAGGATGAAATAAGAGTTTTTATACTTTAAGTTTTTTTAGGTTTCAACTAAATACATATCTATGGTTCTATAAAAGATTAATCCTAGAAATTATTACTCACAAAACTGCTAGAAATTATAAATTTAGAACATTTTCCATGAAATCAGCACACTATAATCACCATTGTAAATAATATCGATTGCATCTGAGCAATTATTACGCTTAAAATTTGAGAAAAGAATCAAAATTTAGCTTCATGTCATTGAAATAGACTACAGCTAAAATCATTATAGTAGCAAATGTTTCATGTAAATGTATATTGAAGATACACAATGATGCTATGGTAAAGAAAAACAAAACTATGAATATGGATGAAGGGTACATGTTATTTTAGAATATCAGTGAAGAGAAAGATATTTATATAAGAAAATTTTATTAGTTAGTGTCTTATAAGATTTTAACCCTTGTGGGGCATACGTTGATGAACTAGTAATTTTATAATGGTAGTATGCATGGTACCAGATAAATTACCAGATTATCGATGTGCATTGGCTTATTCCATGGTTGAATGGGGTCCATGACCAAAATTTGTGAGACTGTAACGTTTATGATTTGGAAAGATACCACTAGATTAATTAATTATATAATATATTTTTATAGTAAATTTAATTGAAGATATATATATTAATATTTTTTCTAAAAGCTTGGTTCAATTTGAAATTTTGTATTTATCGAAAATCTAGAATTGCATTCTTTTTAGGATGTAGGGAGTATACTAGGGCGATTATGAAATTATATTCAGGTGTCCTGTTATGGAGTTCTCACTTTGTCCTAACATAAGTAGCTTTTTGGAGTCTAATATTTATCATAAAACTATCAACATCCTGCAAGATTGTCTCCTAACGTACGTGGATGCTAATCATGGTGCACACAAACAATAATTGTCAATTAAAGAGATACTCCGTTCAAACTCGAAAAGAAAGTGGTTTTGGACAAGGTTTAGGTCAAACATTAAAAATATAAATCTTGAGTAACTTTTAAATATTGAGTTTAGAAATGTGAAAACCATATGAATAGATTTATCTTGAAAAATTCTCACATAAAATTATACATATCACTGTTCAATAAATATTTTTATAGAAATAAGAAGTTAAAGTTATGCATTGGAGATCATGTCACCGTCTAATAAAATGACTTTCTTTTCTAGTACGGAGACAGTATCTCGAGGAAAAGAAAGAAAACAAAGGTGCGTGCCTTTTGCCAAGTGTCTTTGATCTATGTAAAAATTTACAAAAAGTTATTTGTTTTACTATTATAAGACGGAAGGAGTATATCAATCTATCTATCTCTATTTATTTCTACTTCTTTCTTCTTATATTAGCATATATACTAATACTAATACTAATAAATAAATAAATAAATAATTATTTATATTAATACTTTTTGATTTTTTAATTAAACTAGTAAATATACTTTTTGTAGTTGAATACATTTTAATTTGACTTATTGTGTGATGATGTAGATGATTTCTCAAATTTGAGAATTGCTACCTTTCTGTTGTTTTGGATCCTGGCCTCATCGTAATAAAAGTTATAGATCTCTAAAATGCTCCCTGAAACTTTAACCGTCCCTAGGCTGGCCCTCCGCCACAACCCTCCCCAGGCAGGTCCTCCGCCATCCGCCCCTTGAAATTTAAAATTTAAATTTTATAAACGTGGCCCCTCTCGATGGAAAATTGTTGAAGAGGATATACTTCTCTGAGATCTTCAATCCATAATGTTATCCCCAAATTACATCTTTCTGTCAAATAAATTATTGAAAACTTATAGTAAATAAAATAATAATACCATTGTGAGTTCGGATCACTTACTGACAAGGAGGGGCGTCCATGCATGTTGCTAGATATGGATGTCATTTCAGTTAATTTTGGATGTGAGATCGTTCTTATTCGTGCAATACTGCAATCCATTGACATCTTTGGCTATTTAATTTTCACGTGGGCTTGTAAGTTATGCATGCCTGTGTGTTTATGTTTATGTTGTGATTCAAATCAAAAGAAATATACCAGCACATATCTTAATTTATGTATTTATAGGTACGAAGGTAGGATTCGAGGACATGCTAGTAAACGAACACAACTGGCTGGCTCAAGTTACACGATAAGACAATTTTTTTTAATTAAAAGTGTCTTGAGGAACCATCCACAAAGCAGAACAGAAGAAAAAAAAAAAAAAAACTAGGCATTGGCGATGCAAGACGGTACTGTGTCCTGGGAGGGGCTATATAGGCTGAGTCCGATTGGTCAGGAGGTATTAAATTTGGAAACCAAAATATAGTTTGGACTTGGATTATTGATCTGACAACTTTCAGCCGGCTGGAGCATAGTAAACGACTCTACAGAAGGAAACAAAAAATTACCAGGATGCGCGCCGGACTTCCAGTCTCCAAGACATGTTTGGACCCACCTCCCAAACTTCTCAAACTTGCGCAGCGGACTGGTTTCATTAAAAAAAAATCCCTACTCCAGCTCTTCCCACCCCCCTTCCCGGGGCATGACTGAGCCCCCTCCAAAAGCGCCAAAGTCCACGCCGAACCCCCCTTCGCATGCCCACGTAACAGAGAAAAAGGGAGAGCACTCACACTCACGTCCGCGCTGTCATCCCCTGACGCGCCTCTCTACTAGCCGCCGCGCCCCCCTTCCGCAATCTGAGGAGGACGAGGTAGCACAAGAGGAGGAGGAGATAGCGCAGATAACAGAAGGCGAGGAGGGAGATGCAGCACCCGATCTACTTTTGAAATATCCTGATGAGGACATCACTCCTTTGGATACACCCACTGATCCTTCTACTATACCTCAAGGGCAAATGACCCGAGCTTGAATGCGACAACTAAAATTACAGGTGAGTTCGTTCTTAAGCGATCCGTTTCATACTTTTGAGAATAGATTGCTACCTAATGATGTTATATTGCTTAGGAACATTGGAGAGGGTCATGAGGAACTTGGAGGAAGGTGTGGAGGTGAGGGAGACCGGCCAGGACGTGCAACACAAGCCGGAGGTCTTGTCCAACACGACTTCGAGTCTACCTCGGCCTCTAGGACCAGTCTGTGTTGAGACTAACGCCACGGACGCATCCGGACTCCGTTTTCGATGGTTCAACCACGGTTGGAAAGATAATTTGATAAGGAAGCCAATGCAACTGGTCTCACATCAAAATTCCTTCGGAATCAACGAAAATTGTCGAAATAATTCAGCGTCCAGAATTTGTCCAGGTGCTGCGTCACCTTATTTGGTCCGTTGGGCCGTGTATTGTCTTGAGCCCATTAGGGGTGGCACGTCCAGGGTAGGCGACGACCCTAAGACCTTTATAATCATTAGTCGCCGTTGTCGTTAGGGTTTGGGTTTTGCTTAAGATTATTCTGTCCATTGACAGTTGCCGTTCGTCGATTTGTGGAACCCCAACTTAAGAACTTAATCATTCATCTGCAGTTTGTCCCAACTTTCTGAGCTGCGTTCTTTCGAGTTCTTGCTTGTGTTCTTCATTTCGCGGGTACGGATTAGCTTTCTTAGTGAGATCAACCGGTTGGTGACACGGTTGATAACCCGAGGATTCGTGGTGCTAAGGTTGCAGGGTTCGGGTCTTTTAATCTGAAGCCGGATCGGTGTGTCGTGTTCCGCTCAAAGCGAGAGTTATCTAGAACCTAATGGAAGATCGGGAATCACGTCCCCATCAAGTGGTATTCAGAGCCTTAAGGTATACCGTCAGGTTCGAAGTTATCCCTTAGTTCGTGTTTCGTCTTCATCCCATAATCCACGGCCATAATTGTTTCCTGTCCTACAACCTCTCCGCGCCATAGCCTTTGCATATTTCGGTTTCAAAGTTCGTCGTGTTGACTTTGTGTCCAGGTCGAGGTCTTGTTGCTGGTTAGGTTGTGTTAGAGTCCATTGTGTGTGTTTATCTTAATTGTATCTATCCCATCCACTATCCCCAAATAACAAGTCGAAGTCACCATATTACTCGACTTGCCCCCGCTAGCCGCCTTTATGTGATCTCTCGCCGCCGTGCTAACCCTAGATAGGTAGCCAGCCGCTATTATTTCGCTTGCATCGCAGCTCTCCTTATATCATCCAGGGAATACCTAGTGCTGTTAGTCACAGGGACGATTGATCCTGTGATCGGTGTTGGATCCTTATATCCCATCTGGCGAATACACCCTGTTTGGTTTCGTCAAAATTGCCAAAAAATTGGAAAAATAAAGAAAAAAATTGTCAAAGTTTCTGCACGCTTTTTAGAGAACGTGCTGAATTTCTGTAGACCACATCCCACCTCAATTGTAGGTACCAATTTTTGTGGTTACATCTTTTATGATCCTTGTTTAGAGAAAAATATAAAAAATAGTGAAAAAATAAAGAAGTTTGATTTCAACTAGTGCCTATTGCAAAAATCCGAGGAATATTCAGGAAAAAGAAAAAATCCGGGCTCTTGGCTTGTGAGCCGTGTTAGCGTGTGCTTTGTTGTACCTTGTTTATATTGCTCTTGCTATCCATCATACTTGTTTTTCCTCCATCTTATTTGGTCACATATCTGGAACTTGGGGCATTTTAGACCGGCAACAAGAGTGAACACTTTGGACTATAATTCAGTATACTATCTGTTACTGACTTGTGTGCCATATGTACATATTATTCTTCTTGTGTGCCTTCCAAGATCCACAAATTCTTCAGATCAGTACAGAAAAAGGACCCTTGCAATCGTGGTGCCACATCTCCACAGGTATCACAACCATCCACCGAGTGTTACCATCCGCTGCTTGCATTTGTAAGAACTTTGGTAAGAAATTGGTAAGATGTCTAGTGAGGGTGTTATCCCACCAAGTAACCCATAATAGTTGTTAGGGAATTTTCTTTGACAACTAACCATGAAAGACGACGTTCCTATTTTGTCTAGTCAGTTGCAGGAATTCAAGGATATGATTCTTCAGCAGATGGAAAAGCTAGTAAAAGAAGTTAAAGAACTCAACCATTCTGTTGAGGGTGTGGACAAGTGACTGTCCACACTATCAGGGAAGGTTCAAGAGCTCGAAAACAATACCAACGAGGACTTGAATTTTGTCCAAGTACCTGAAGAAGATAAAGTCTACAACACTGATGGTAGCCTTGATGAAAGGTCTACAAATGAGAATAAACTGCGCAGACGGTTCGAATATAATAAAACAGTTATGGGAGGTGGATATCGAGGGCGACGCACTGAAGGTAAAGATGATCCTTTTGCTAAGGTAAAATTTACCATACCTCCTTTTCATGGCAAATATGACGCTGAGGAATATCTTGATTAGGAGATGACGGTAGAACAAAAATTTGAGTCCCATGGACTGCCTGGTTGCTATAAAGTTAGACATGCCACTAGTGAATTTAAAGATTTTGCTATAATCTGGTGGACAACTTTAAATCCAAAACCTTTGTCATGGGACGGGCTAAAAACAGCAATGCGCGATAGATTTGTACCTCTTCTTATAAACGAGATTTATAAAAAAAAATTTGCAACGTTTAGAGCAGGGAGACATGTCTGTTCAAGAGTATTTTGCTGAGCTTCAAAAGGGTATGATGCGTTGTGGTATATAGAGGAGGATTTCGAGGACAAAATTTGTCATTTTTATGGTGGTTTGAGACGTGAAATTCAGGATATCATTAATTATAAAGATTTTAATACTATCAACCAGTTGTTCCAACTTGCTATGCTTGCAGAGAAGGAATTGCAGGGGCGACAACAGCTTCAGAAGGGTAGAAATTACAGCAGCCCCTTCATGCCCAAGACGACAACGTTTCAGTCCCCCAAGTCCTCGGGAGCATCTCCATCAACTCCAGCAGCGAGCGTGCGAACAGTTCTTTCCGCGACTACTCCTTTAGCCACTGGTAAGTCTCATTTGCAGGAACCGCCCAAGAGTGCTTCCTCCATAGCTTCCACCGGACGCTCTTCATCCATTCAGTTCCATCGGTGCCATGGGATTGGTCATGTCGCCAAGGATTGCCCTAGCAAGCGGGCATATATTGCTACAGAAGATGGAGGCTAAGAACAACCCACCTCACATGATGAAGATTTGTCTTTGAGCATCGACGATGCTGGTCACCAGCGCACAATTATTGTGCAACGGGTTCTTAGCACACAGATGGAGGAGGCAGAATAGTTGCAGCGCCACAACTTGTTTTAGATTTTATTCATCGTCAAGGACCGACGTGCACGAGTCATCATTGATAGAGGGAGCTACAACAATCTGGTGAGTTCTGATTTAGTTAAGAAGCTTGACTTGCCAACTCGTCCACATCGATATCCGTACCATATTCAGTGGCTAAACGACTCAGGTAAGGTCAAGGTAACACAAACAGCACGCGTACACTTCTCTCTTGATACATACTCTGATTTTGTAGATTGTGATGTGGTACCTATGCAAGCTTGTTCTCTTCTATTGGGTAGCCCTTGGAAATTTGATAATGATGCGATCCACCATGAAAAAGTAATAAATATACATTTATGCACAAGAGCAAAAAATATTACTTTGGTACCTTTGACCCCTGCCCAAATTGTTCAAGCTGATAGAGAGTGAGTTGCTGAGAATGAAAATAAACAAGCTTCTACACCTGATAAGCAACAAGTAGCTAAATTGAAACATCCTGTTATGCTTGCAAATAAATCTGATCTTGCTAAAATCAATGATATATGTTATGCTTTGGTATGCAAAGATGTTTTATTTTCTATTGATGATATAGCTAGCACTTTGTCACCCTCTGTCACTAACCTTTTGCAGGAGTACGAGGACATTTTTTCTGCTAAGGTACCTCCAGGACTTCCACCAATTCGAGGGATCGAGCACTAGATCGACTTAATTCTTGGAGCAAGCCTACCAAACCAAAGCTGCCTATCGTGCCAACCCTGAGGAGACTAAGAAGATTTAGCGCCAAGTCCAAGATCTATTGGACCGTGGGTATGTACGTGAGAGCCTTAGTCCTTATGTTGTTCCAGTTATTTTAGTTTCAAAAAAAGATGATAGTTGGCGCATGTGTGTAGATTGTAGAGCCATTAATAATATCATCATAAGGTACCATCATCCTATTCCTAGGTGTGATGACATGCTTGATGAGTTAAGTGGTTCTATGATTTTTTCTAAGGTAGACTTGAGAAGTGGGTACCACCAGATAAGAATGAAACTAGGTGATGAATGGAAAACTGCTTTTAAAACCAAGTTCGGCTTGTATGAGTGGTTAGTAATCCCTTTTGGGTTAACTAATGCACCTAGCACTTTCATGAGATTAATGAACGTGGTTTTACATCCTTTCATTGGCAAATTTGTTGTGGTATATTTTGATGATATCTTGATATACAATAAGTTTTAAATGATCATCTTAATCATCTACGTGATGTTTTTGATGTTTTGCGGGCTGCGCGCTTATTTGGTAACCTCAAAAGTGCACTTTTTGCACCAAACGAGTCTCGTTTTTTGGCTATGTTGTGACTTCGTAGGGAATTGAGGTAGATGAAGCCAAGGTGCAAGCAATACGGAGCTGGTCTATACCCACAACTATGACACAAGTACGAAGTTTTTATGGACTTGCTGGATTTTACCGCCGCTTTGTCAGAGATTTCAGCACCATTGCAGCCCCACTAAATGAGTTGACGAAGAAGGGTGTTGCTTTCCATTAGGGAGAAGAACAAGAAGCGTCCTTTGCTCTTTTGAAGGACAAGCTTACGAACGCACCGCTGCTGTAACTTCCTGATTTTGATAAGACTTTTGAGCTTGAATGTGATGCTAGTAGAATTGGCATTGGTGGTGTTTTGATGCAAGAAGGTAAACATGTTGCTTATTTCAGTAAAAAATTGAGTGGACCTGTACTTAATTATTTCACAAAAGATAAAGAATTATTTGCTCTTGTTTGATCATTAGAAATGTGGCAACATTATTTATGGCCTAAAGAGTTTGTTATTCACTCTGATCATGAATCACTAAAACATCTTAGAACTCAAAATAAATTGAATCGTCGACATGCTAAGTGGGCTAAATTTATAGTCTTTTTCTTATGTTATCAAACACAAGAAAGGGAAGGATAATATTATTGCTGATGCTTTGTATCCGAAGATATGCTATGCTATCCCAACTTGATTGTCGTATCTTTGGGCTTGAAATAATAAAAAGAACAATATGCTTATGATGCTGAATTTAAAGGTGTGATAGAACATTGTAAAGAGGGACATAAATGGAACAAATATATTCTAAAAGATGGGTTTTTGTTTAGAGCTAACCACCTATGCATTCTAGTTGGTTCCATTTGTCTTTTGTTGTTGCAAAAAGCATATAGAAGCGGGTTGATGGGGCATTTTGGAGCTAAGAAAACTGAGGAGGTGTTGTCTACACACTTCTTTGGCCATACATGAGACGTGACGTAGAGCGATTCGTGGCTCGGTGCACTACATGTCAAAAAGCTAAGTCACGGTTGAACCCATATGGTTTGTATATGCCTCTTCCTGTTCCTTCTATTCCTTGGGCTGATATATCTATGGATTTTATTTTGGGATTGCCACAGACTAAGAGGGAGAGAGATAGTGTTTTTATGGTGGTTGATCATTTTTCTAAGATGGCATATTTTGTTTCTTGTCATAAAAGCAACGATACTGTTTATATTGCTGATTTATTCTTTCAAGAAATCGTTCGCTTGCATAGTATGCCTTCCACTATTATTTTAGATCGCGATGCAAAATTCTTGGGTCACTTTTGGCGCACTTTGTGGAATAAATTGGGGACAAAGTTACTATTTTCCACCACTTGTCATCCCCAAACTGATGGTCAAACTGAGGTGGTGAATCGTACATTATCCACCATATTGAGAGCAATTTTGAACCATAATCTAAAGATGTGGGAGGAGTGTTTGCCACATATGGAGTTTGCATACAATCGAGCTGAACACTCTACCACTAAGGTAAGTCCTTTCCAGGTAGTGTATGGATTTAACCCTCATGCTTCCATTGATCTTTTGATTTTACCTACCACCGAGAGAACATATAATGATGCTAAAGCACGTGCTGAATTTATTTTTAAGTTGCATGAAACAACTAAGACCAACATTAAAAAATGAATGAAAAGTATAAAATTACGGGTAGTAAAGGTAGAAAAGAAGTTAAACTTGAATCGGGTGATTTAGTTTGGTTGCATTTGAGAAAAGATAGATTTTCAGAGCTGCGTAAGTTTAAATTAATGGCAAGAGCTACTGGTCCTTATAAAATTATAAAGAAAATAAATGACAATACATATACACTTGAGTTGCCATCCGAGTTCGGGGTTAGTCCTACATTTAACATTACAGATTTAAAACTATACTTGGGAGAAGAAGATGAGCTTGAGTCGAGGACGACTCCATTTCAAGAGGGAGAGGATGATGAGGACATCACTCCTTTGAATACACCCACTGATCCTTCTACTATACCTCAAGGGCTAATGACCCGAACTCGAATGCGACAACTAAAATTATAGGTGAGTTCGTTTTTAAGCGATCCGTTTTATACTTTTAAGAATAGATTGCTATCTAATGATGTTATATTGTTTATGAACATTGGAGAGGGTCATGAGGAACTTGGAGGAAGGTGTGGAGGCGAGAAAGACCAGCCAGGACGTGCAACACAAGCCGGAGGTCCTGTCCAACACGATTTCGAGTCTACCTCGGCCTCTAGGACCAATCTGTGTTGAGACCAGCGCCACGGACGCATCCGGACTCCGTTTTCGATGGTTCAGCCATGGTTGGAAAGATAATTTGATAAGGAAGCCAATGCAACTAGTCTCACATCAAAATTCCTTCGGAATCAACGAAAATTATCAAAACAAGTCAGCGTCCAGAATCTGTCCAGGTGCTGCGTCACCTTATTTGGTCCATTGGGCCGTGTATCGTCTTGAACCCATTAGGGGTGGTGGCGCGTCTAGGGTAGGCAACAACCCTAAGACCTTTATAATCATTAGTCGCCGCCGTTGTTAGGGTTTGAGTTTTGCTTAAGATTATTCCGTCCATTGACAGTCACCGTTCGTCGGTTTGTGGAACCACAACTTGAGAACTTAATCATTCATCTGCAGTTTGTCCCAACTTTCTGAGCTGCGTTCTTTCAAGTTCTTACTTGTGTTCTTCGCTTCGTAGGCACGGATTAGCCTTCTTGGCGAGGATTCGTGGTGCTAAGGTTGTAGGGTTCGGGTCTTTTGATCTGAAGCTGGATCGGTGTGTCGCGTTCGGTCAAAGCGAGAGTTATCCAGAACCTAACGGAAGATCGGGAATCACGTCCCCATTATGTCCAAATGCAACACTTGCAGCATGTGTCGCTTCTATATAAAATAGAGATATATCTATAAATTATTTTTATAACCATGGTTACTGGTGATGGGAGCCTATGATTTGTACGTGCTATGCGTTAGCACCACCGCTGAGATGAAGCAGGTGGCTATAGCAATTGCTGATGCTTGACGTGATCGAGCCTATTATAGATTAATCCGATGCAAAACAACACAGACATTTATCTAGCATATAATTTAATTAACCAGTACGAGAGTAGAAATAAAGGAATCTATACATATATCCATATCTAGTACATAACTTATTTAGTTAGTTACGAGAGCGGAAAGGAATCTCTATACATATATCCATGCATGTGTCATAATAAAAAATGAAATATATGAAAGGAATCGATCTCAGAAGGCTGCTAGATAGGCAGGGCACGCCGTAATACGTAGTCCCATATCCACCATGGCCGCCGAGATCGATGGTCCCATGACCGTCACAAGAAGCAATTATGCGTGCAATTTGGTCAAAGGCTAGTTTCTTTCCCGTTTCCAAATTAATTATATATGTCTGCTTCTTTCTTTCCATGCCTCTCGATAACTAGAAACTGCCCCGGTTGCCTTGTTGGTATGGATGAAAATGGATCGGATATGGACAGATATCACTGATACCATATTTGTTTTTATATTTTTGTCCGGATTTGGATTCGAATACGGATAGTGTCATCTATGCCGGATAGGATATGATTGGGTATCGACATCATAAATATGCGATTTGAGTATTCGGATATGGATACGATACGGATGTTGAATATCCGGACCCGGATACGGACAGATCTAAAACTATCTAAACGAATTCGATCGAACGGACGGTCAGATAAATATCCGTACCATTTTCATCCATACTTGTTGGGCAGCCGAAGAAGCAAGCAAGTCTTGATATCTCCCCGACGCATCTATATCTATAGAAATTAAAAAGTCGTCATTGTCGGCTCTAATCTGTCACCACAGAAGCGTCTGCATGTAATAATAATAACCACCTGTTTTGTCGCCAATTTCTTCTTTGCCTTGCATTGGTTTCTTCAGGACCATTGATGCAACACTGTCCACGATCGCGTGGGCAACAACAAGGACCTCCGTGGCTTCTTTATATCCACGATTACTTCTAAAACCTCCGTACAACTTCTTAGAGGAACCGAAGAGACACTTTATGTTCTTTCTAATTTACTAGGAAAAAAGATTTTAATGAAAAAATAATCTCCAATAGGTTATTTAATTATTTGGATCTCTAAATATGAACATACTATATTTTAGATTTCCCGTTAGCCAAAAATAAAGAACAAGGATGACTCTCTATAGTATGAGAATATCCAAAGCGATTTTTGCTTAAATGACTCTTCAAATTATGACTCATAGTGTGAAGTTCGGAAAGAATTTAGGAGATGCTCCTGACCTGCCGTTTGGAAGTTGCATAGTCCGTACATAGGGCACATCGAAGCAAGCAGAGTGCCTAGTTTTCCAAAGAAATCGAACAGAAGAGCTGCCTATTAAAAAGAACAAAAGTTGAGCACCACCACACAGTTGCTTATTTAGAACTTCTCTCATGTTGTACCATATTGTATTAAATATAAAAGCAATCAAGACGAGAGCCAATTAAGGTTTTAGAGGCTAAGGACATGGGGCATAATTGTCCAGGGCCGGGTAAATGGATGGGATATGAAGGCGATACGACGTGACCCCAATCGCATTCACATATCGCATTCAACAGTAGCTATTTGGGAGTACGGTACGGCCAGATCAATTCGCTCATTTTCGGATGCAGATGCACAACTGCTTTTTCAAAGATAAAAGTTTTTGGTGATGAATGTGTCGCAGCAACATAATCAGCACTTTCTTGATACTCCAAAATAACTATGGTCAGGTTTAAACATGAACACCAAATAGACGCGCATGGAATTTATCGCCTCCTCTCAACGATCCCACGCGTCCTCTCTCTGTTACATCATTGCTCAGCACCTCCTGTCACTGTTCTTACTGCTTGCATAATGTTCACTGTTCATTCTTTTGTGTGCATTGCTGTTCATGCACTTTTGTTCACGCGCTTCCATCCATGCGCGGCGAAGTGCGCATGCCTTTCTAATTATTCTCTCCGTTCCATAGAGTTTGTCGTTAAAAAACCGTGATCTTCTCACAAACACGTTTTTCTAGTGACAAATTTTACGAAATGGAGGGAGTACTACTTTATCATATATTATATATACAAAAGCACATCAGAAGAAAGAAGACACTCCACGACTGTACACACATACACATCGAGCCATCATTTTTCCTTGGATCCGGCCGGGCGGCCACAATGCAAGAAGGCAAAGAAGCTTCGTTGTCTCGGCGGATCTCCGACGACTCCTTCTGCGGACATTGACAGCTACCTTCCAACTAACAGCTTATCTAGCTAATAATAATTAGCAAGATATGCTCAACTTCAGTGCCCATCACCTGCTAGCTCCTAGTTGTCGTACGATCCCTGCGGCCAGGCTCTTCTCTGCAGACGTCTTCCTTTGCTTCAAAAGTCGAAATCCCTTTATGAAAGCAATCCATTTTCAGCCACGGTTAAAATTGATTTGTAGATACGTGGTTTCTCTAATCGTTTCTAGTTAAGCTGGCTATCAGCAGAAGGGTGCCAAAAGAGCTGAAGAAGGGTTTGAATTCACTCATCAATCTAGTTTCATGGGAAATATGGAAGCATAGAAACTTTTGTGTGTTTGAGGGAGCATCACCAACATTCAAGAGCTTTGACAAACCGTGGTGGGGGATGAATGTAGTCTCCGGTGCATGGCGGGAGCTTCAAAGCTCGGTATTCCTTAAAACCAGTGAGTTCTATTGAAGGGTATGATGGAACATGATGTATCTTTATAAATTAATTTTTAGAGGTGGTAAAAAACATGTCCCGTCTCAAAAAAAAAACCAATTTCTACAAAATAAAAACTAGTCCTAGGAGAAATTCCGAATGATGAATTTCCAGAAGATGAGAACTGACCATAAAAAATAGTAAAAGAACTCTAATCCCAGGAAAATACCAAGGCCAATGAGCCAAACACGCTTGAATGAAATGTGTGTGCTGGCTAGCATTCAAACACAGAACCTGTCTTCACATGAGCCATTTGAAGTTAAAAAGATTAAGCTACAAGATTTTAGATCTCATTGAATACTATAACTAAGGTCTGATTCTTATTTTCATGCCCTGAACATCGTCAACTTCCCCACTCCCGAGCGCCCACCATAGGGCGACTCAGGGGGATCTTGCTACCGCTGTCTCAGGTTCCCACTCTGTGCCTCCCCTCCGCAGCCATCGCCGTCCTTCAGTGTGCGCGGTGGCAGCAGAGGCGGGCAGCGGTGTTCCCAAAAAAAATGGAGCCATTCGCACCTTCCCCTCGTCACCCCCCAGTCCTGCTCGATCCTCTCCACCGACCGATGATGACGGTGGCGGCCGGGCAGATCCGTGCCCCCTAGGGACTGATCTAAGATCGAGTGATGCCTAGGTAGCGTGCCCACCCCAACTCATCGACAGCCGACAACGGCTCCGAGGGCACACGCAGTGGCTAGCCAAGGCTGGTCCCCGCCGACCGATGGACAGATCTAGGCTCTACGTGGCCGGATCTAGCGGCATCCTACTCGTCGGGCGTTGGGCGGCAACAACGGTGGCTAGTAGGCGGATCTGGCCGGCCGCTCCTAGGGACCATGTCGTGGCTCAGTGGTTGGAGGTGGCTAGCAAACAACCGATGGCCGAGGGGCTGACATCTGTTACTCCTGTGTAGGGCCAGCGGCTGGCCCTAGCTGATGGGCACGCCTCTTGGCTTCATCTGTGGTTGGCTGCAGCCTCCCATGACTGACCGTAGTGAGCTGCTCCCCTCTTGCTATTGGCTATTTGCCGGTCTATGCTAGTCATCGCTGGGCACAGCTGCCCTAGGCTGCCTGCTAGTTGTGTGATAGTGGTAGCCTAGAATGCTGCGCTCGGGGGTCTCTCAGTCATGCAGCAGTGGTTGCACAGGTTGTGGGTGAAAGCTTAGCCAAGTTTTCGTTAAGCAGACGACAGTGACACCTTGAGCACCACATACGTCCTTAGGGTGTTGTCTTTCAATCCCATGTTTCTGTTTCAACATTGTTGGATTTAGGGCGTAAGCCCCTCCTTAGAAGCATCTATGGCCAGTGACGATGGCATCCAAGATGGTACCCTTGGGCATCACCTCCTTACTAAAGGCGTCGTTGATGAATCATCTACAACTCATTGTTTATCCCCATGTGCTCTCTATTAGCTGTGGTTCCCACCGTACCATCAACTCCTGGTAGATTTCCTCACTGAGTCACTATGCTTGTGTGTGCTTGGATTCTACTCACTTGAATATGTCCTGCAATCTTGTCCTTGTCATTTTTGACGGTGGATAGCGTCAACATTTAATAGTAAAATAAACATAAGAATTGATCCATACATGTGCAAATGTAGTAGTCTAGAGTTTTATCTGACAAATTCTATGAGTTTTGGTGAATTATTATTTTCCATGGATTATTCCAGAAAACTATGGAGAAGGGCCTAACTATCAAATGGATTAACAAAACTTAACCGCAATGGAAACATACACCATTGGGCTTTACAAGGATTTAGAAAACACCACGATAAAGCGGAGGCCCAGAGGAAAAGGTAGTGGCCAGGCCGGCCCCAAGCAAAATGCCAGGCGGCCTCCTCCTAAAACGGAACCCTACGCCCTTCTGGAAGCTTCCTCCACCACCTTTGAGGGTTAATATCCACCGTACGTGAAGTCGGTTTGATCAAACGGCCGTCGTGCATCCCACCGGGCTATAAGTACAAGGCCAGACTCCTAGGGAAACCCTAATTCATTCTATCAATTCATTTGGAGAGCTAGAAGCCCTAGCTCATCTAGAGCTCTTGTAAATTAGAAAATAGGGAGAGGGAGAGAAGAAAGTAGAAGAGGAGCCGGCTTGTTGGATCTTCCTCAACTTTTATCTCTATGGAGACGATTCATCTTCAAGTTTATCTATTGGTAACTCTAAGTTTTCTATTTGATTAAGTTTTGTTCTTACTTTACTTTGTTTATGGGATCTTAGCTTGTATTGAGTGCTCTAGTTAGCGTACATGACTAGAGTAGTAATCAATAGCGTAGACGTGGTATCTAGGCTAGGGTTTACCTGAGTTTGCGCTCAATTCTTATGGTTAGTTGTGGTAGCCTTTAGAGGTGACAGCTTTATTGGCCTTCGTATTCCATCACGTTGGAGTTGGTGTTTTGTAGAGCTTTTGGCAGTGTTTTTCTCATCTTTTCGAGAGGTACTTTCTAATTCTTAATTATCTAGTTCACCTTAGATAGCCCATCTCTCACTACAAGTGATCTTTTGTGACCATTATCAAGCTTCGTGTGGTCACGAAGGCTACTTCCTTCTATGACCATTTTGTCTTTTTTATGACTATTTTTGATCCGTGAAAAATTGTCACAAAATTAGTCATAAGATCCAAAATAGTCACTAAAATCATAAAATGGTAATTTTTAGTTATTTAGTTCACCTTATAATGGTCATAGAATGCCTTATCTCTTGTAGTGTCTACCCACCAAAAATATTTATCTTTTCTATCCTTGGACGTTCTTGATTCGTCTCTAGTTCACTTTGCGTTCCTCATGGAAAAATTGATACCTTGGAATACTCTTAAGTGAAGCTACAGTGGTATCCGTGCACTGCGGATTTATCTCTTTGATTATTCTGTGTGCGTTAAATATACCAACAACCGTCGTCGTCTACCTATCGTAGTGGTTGTTGCCTCTATCGTTCTCTAGCAGAGACTTTGCTATTGTTGTCATCGGTCTCCTCTCTGGTAGATGCTTTGCTACGGAGAGTGTATTGATAACTCCCCTCTATGGATACTTTATTGTAGTGGGCAGTTTTGTTCTTCCTGGTGGATACTTGGCCGTCGATGGAAGCCTAGGGCAGATGCTTTGCCACCGTTTGCTCTTTAGTCCCCTCTATGTTAGATGCTTGGCTGCTGAGAGCATTCGGGGCTTTTCTTGGTGGATACTTGGCCATCGTAGTCGTTTGGTCTTTGCGGGTGGATTCTTTGCCACCAATGTTGCCGGATGATCTGTATCTCCTCTAGGTGGATGCTTTTGCCACCGTGGCTAGTCTTTCTTGTAGGCAACCTTTGCATTGTTCCTTTTATTGTAGATACAGTTGTAGGTCTTGGGTGTTGAGGACCGTCACTCTTTCTTTCTTCTTTGTTCTTATATGTTTATTCCATGTCACTCACCACTGGCTTAGTGGTTTGTAATCTGTGTTATGATTGTTCCCTCATAGCTGTGTAGTGTAATTCAGTCATCTTAATGAAAAAAGGGCTATATTCTCCGGTCATGAAAAAGAATACTGCAACTAACTTTAGCTTAGGATGTCCCTTGATCCGACATGGTTTGAAAAAATCAAGCAACAATAAATTTAATAGCTGTGAACTAAAAGAATAATCTCTGCTAGTGCACTCTACAGAGCACATGAGTGCTTAGGCTCTAGTCGTAGTGGCTGTCTGCATAACCAGATAACTCTGGTGCATGTAAGGAATCTACACTAGAGAAAGTATCAATGGAAACCTAGTTTTATGAAATTAAGGTTTCATGGTTCACTAGAAAACTCCATTGTGTATTAGGCGGTCATGGGAGAAAGCAACCCTACCCTAGCGTTATATAGAAGCTTTCATGGCCACCGAAATCCTCCATCGAGGGCACTAGAAAAGGCATTAGAGAAAGGCCAACGGTTGGCAACGGTAGTGAATATGGTGGGTAGTGGTCCGGGAGAAATACCTATGAAGACCTATTTGCATGTGGAGAAGACATTTGGGCTCCATGAAGTTACCTGAATGGGGGAACATGGGCATCCTTGCGAGAGGCTCCATCAAAGATTAAGGGGAAGCATGAGCTTCTCGATACCTTGGGAAAACCACCATCATCGAATGAGTGATGTTGCCATGACTTGTTCAGATGCACCTGTTAATTCTCCAACCACTGTGTCATGTCCAATGACCAGAGTTATGACAATTAAATCTAGATGTGACAACTAAATCTAGAGATGAGCTTATTCTTAAGCGATTCTATAAATAGTTTTGAGAATAGATTGTTACCAAATGATGCTTGGTTAGAAATACTAGAGAAGGTCATGAAGTACTTGGAGAGATATGTAGAGGTGGAGAAGACCAACAATGCAAGGACGTCCAAGTCAAGCTAAAGGCCTAATCCAACTTGACTTCGATTTTGCCTCGAACCCCAAAACCAGCATGTAGTTAAAAGGATGCCAAGGACACATAGACTCTATTTTCGATTGTCCATATATGTATATAGTATAGAAAGATAATTTCATGAACTAACAAACTAACCAATGGCTTTGATTTGACATCAAACTTCAACCGGAGTTTGCAGGAACCGTTAAAACAAGTTAGCATACAGAATCTATCACGCTCTTGGACTATTTTTGTTATGTTGGATCATGTATCGTCGTAGAGCCCATTAGATTTAGATGTGCAGCTAATAAAGGGAAGCACTTAGCAAAATCTACTAGTTGCACACCTAAATAGAAATATTGCACAAATTTTGAAAGGTACAAATGAAGGCCAAGTATTTTTTTTTAAAAAAAAGTCTAATTCATCCCCTTTTCAGACCATTCATAAATAGTTAGTACCTATGTTTTAACCGTTTGCTTACCGGATTGCTGGGGGCGGCAAGATGTATGGTTACTGGAGGAGAGATCCTATTTTTTTTTCCAGCAATCAGATACACATGTACTCACCCACGTCATCAAACCTATCTTTGTTAGCTTTCTCCTCAGCCCCATTGTCTTGTTGGATATATACCTCCTTGTGCTTGTGCATATACACAAAGACGCTACTAATGTTGTTCAGATTTTTCTTTCGAGTCACTGTACAGACAGATATGCCCACATCACACACAGTACATGTACTACACTCATCTCAGAAGCCAAAAGGTCATCATACAAGCGTTCCTCACTCGCCAATGAACATTCATCTTTGAGGCTGGCCAAAAGCCTATGCGCGTGAACGTCACATGCATGTCATTGTAACAAACAGAAACCTGCGGTTTTCCTTTTGTACTTTGTCTTGCTGCGGGGAAGGGAAGGCAAAATTTTTGTTCTCCTTTCTCGATCGGCGAGGGTGACAGACGTGTATATATCGTGTTTTGGGCAAAAAAGAAAAAGCAAGCAAAGCTCAAGGAAGCAGCTGCGAGCCTGCCTGCAGACTGCTGTGATGAACGACGTTACGTTTCATCTTCATCACGCGGCCTGTGCTGCATATTGATGGCCCATCCTGAATCGACTGCATCTAGCTCGATCTAGGTAGGATTTGAACATGTGATGCAATTAGGCTTTAATGGCATACGCGTTCACTTTAATTAGTTTAGTCAAGGGTCGTTTCTTCCGGTCTTGTCCAAGTTGAGCATTGAGTTATCACGACACTGCAAACGACACAGCAACAAGTTCCCTTCAGTTCGATCCCTTGAAGGAGGAAGAAGATATCCTGAGATTTTCCATGAGATGGAAAATAAAAGACTGAGTGAGACACATGGATGGTCCAACCACAACTAGTCGTAGTAATTGTGCCTGCCTGAGAGTGAGAGGAGAGCATAGTATCGTTTGGACATGTTTAAATATAAGGATTGGGATATCATATCCCACCATTCAAAGGGTAACACTGTATCCATTTTTTATATAAAAGATGGGTTCTATCCGGCTTCATCTACCAAAAGGTGGAATCACGCCCCTTATTACAAAGTTCGAAAACACAAATAAGCATAACCAATATCCGAACAAGACACATGAAACGACCATAGACTCGACTAAGTAGAACCAATAAATCTAAGAAGACACCCACCCATTGGGGCCAAAGAAATACAACGCCATTGTCTCTAGGTATTGGCCAACAAGAGTCAGCTAGTCCCGGGAGTCGTCACGCCGCTGCAGTTTTTCCCATTGACGGAGCCAATAAGTTCCCCCTGAAAAGTACCTGCAACAAAGATTTTGGTGTACACTTGTCAAAAAACCACTTCGTTTCGAGTTAGCCAAACCATCCAACATAAAGCAGCTGCGGCCGTTAATAACAGTGAATTATGTTCACTACCACCCGTCTTAGACTAATTATTAAATAAGTTAGCAACATTTTGAGGAGGTGCTAAGCCCAACAATAAATGTATAGCTCGCCACAGGAATCTAGCATAGAAACACTCAAAGAAGAGGTGCTCACCATTCCAGTTACGCCGAGCAAGATTAACTTTAGTTAATATCACCTCTTTCTTTAGATACCACAAAAAACTTTTATTTTTGAAGGTATTCTAGCCTACCATAAATCCTTGACACACTTACCCCATTGTTAATTAACGCAGCATACATGGATTTAACAGAGAATTTTCCTGATGAATGTAGAGACCAGATAAAGGTGTCTTTTTCCTCATGTATGTTCATATTATGTAGAGAAGCAACAATTTTGTGCCAATCCTTTAAGATTTTACCTACCAAATTACTCGCGGTTTTGTAAGAAAACCACCTCGCGTTCAAAAGGTAATGAACTAAGGATATTTGCCAAGGCGGTTATTATAAGAAAACCGCCTCTTGTTTTCTTCTCATAATATTAAACAATGAAAACATGGATTTTCTAACCACTTATCTTTCTAGAATTGGGTTTGCGACTCATCCTTTATTTTGAAGGATCCAAAACCTAGAAAAGTATCCTTGACAATCATCGTAGACTTTTTTCCAGAATGAGTTTGATTTTTATTTTGAAGGATCCAAAACCTAGCCTCAATCATCGAGACTTTTCCCAGAAGTGAGACTGATTTGGTATCCTTGATGTACTTATTTTTTGTATCCTAGCCATTTATTCTTATACCTCATCTAATCCTAGTCATTTATCTATTTCTCCTTTTCTATTCCCCTTATTTTCCACAGTCCAAATGCCGCCTTTGTGATTTTGTCATGTCACACGAGCATCATAAATACTCTATTTATATATACTCCCTAGAACTGTTTATATAAATTGTTAAGATTCCCAAAAAGGTCATATTTATTTTAAATTTAACCAAAAATATACAAAATATACTTTGACCATGAATGAATAAATAAAGATTAGTTACGTTGACAACACGCGCATGTGCTTCATGGGATCCATAATGGTGGACCAAGCCACAAACATTGCTGGGCTGCGCCAGATTATCTATGTTGTAGAACAAGTGTATTAGTTGGGCCTGTTATCTGGACCAAATTAAATTCGAATATATCATTGGTTGAAAAAAGAGCCCAACAACAATGCAATATAGGTCAGCAGACACTACTGCAGATATGTGATGTCTATATAGTCAAGTTGTAGTATCTGAGCTTGCACGTAAACTCACAGCACTCACACGCACGTGTGTGCACACAGTACACAAGCTAGGTCTACTATATCTATCTATATACCTAAAGCAGCATGACTGGCACGCAGTATCTTGATCATTCTGGAACATCCGTAAATTGAGGCTGCAAATAAAATGAGGAAAAAACCCAATGTGTGAAACCTGGGTCAAGCAGGGCTCGAACCCTTATGACAAAATAGCAGACTCGTTTTTAGATACCAGTAAATATATCTATTTTTATGAAAACTATTTCAAATGTAACAGGAGTTTTAACTGAATTGTCAATATTTCTATTCATATATCATCAAAATTTTCTTGAAATACAAAAGAAGATGATGGATTATTTACTTGATCTAAAAAACATTAAAGAAATTTACAAAATTATATAAATGGTTGGCATCATCAAGTGCAAATGATGTCTCTTGTACACCGGTGCAAAAGAAGCGGAAGTGCAGACCAGATGGTGCTCTGCACGATGATTTCATATTTTTTTCTGACCCTAAAAGAATCATGATCAGACTGTGATGTAAACATGGTGAAATATAATTCTCAAACAATGGTGTGTTCTTAATTATGTTATAGTATTATTATCATAGTATTCATATATAAGATGTTCCATGATGTATTTTATTTTTTAAGAAAATAACCATATTTCATATATTTTGTGTTTTGCAATGTTCTTATAGTACATGTGAGATGTCCTATGATGTATATATTTTGGGTTGCTTGCATATTATTTATTAATATGATGGTGATGAGGCTAGCCATGGCAGCTCCATCAAGGTGTGTGTCTAGGTGATCCACCTCTCTCAGTGCCCTACACAACTCTAGATCAGAGCGTTTAGGTCATCCTCTTGCCCCAAGCACATTAGGACTCCAACATATTTGTACACGCGCGATGAGGCCGCTACCCTTTAGTCCCTTGTCGCTGTTCTCAACATCCCTTTTGGCTAGTGCAGCGCTTCCTACCCATGCATTACAACGGAGGAGGGAGGGTCGATGGCTAGGGCGGTGCATCATGGCACATTACAACGGAGGAGGGAGGGCGGGGAACCCTTACTGGGTGCGCGTGCACCAGCAGAAGTAGCAACGCGCGTGCACCAGTAGTAGTAGCGACGCACGCGTACACATCCACTGTTTTGTCAGTTTCTAGGGTCCGGTTCTCTAGCTTCTCGAGTCTAGTTTTTTAGCTCGGGTTCTCATATCTAGTTTTTCTCAAGCAACTTTTTTTCTCAATCTGGCTTATTTATTTTTCTCTTTTGGGATAGCGGATGTGTGGGCAGTGAATGGGCGGGGGATGGTTTTACTTACATATATAAGTAGAAGTAAATAGCTAGAACACAAAACAACAGAAGTCAACTTTAAAAAATGATTTCCCAACAAAAAAAAAAACTTTAATTTTCCAAGACTAAAACGTTTGCACTTCAGATTTAAAAATTTTGCAATTAAAAAACTTTCAGCATCAAAAATTTTCTACAAAATTACGATTGAACCGATAAAAAATAAATAAGAAGCTCCATAAAATAGAAATTCAAAGTTACGAATGCACAAAATACCTATATAGATGCAGGAGTACTAGTTTTCAAATTCAACTATTTTATATACCATATATATAATACTTTGTTTATATATTAATGATTCAGCCGATAAAAAAATAAAAATATTTCGTAAAAAATATGAAAGGCTAGGTTTTGGAGTACATCTTATTTATCAAGATTTTTTTTTTTTTTTTGAGATAGCTAATATGAAGCACATGTGGAGTTCTTTTTCAGATTAATACCCTGAAAAAACAAAGACAAAAGGCAAAACTGATTAAAAATATATAAATAAACTTTGTACAATCACATTACATAAATTTGATAAACTTTTTAATTACTATGTTGAAAATCTTACACTCAAAAAGTTATAAAAAATTAAACTATCATCATATAAAGTTTAAATTGCTAGGCCAGAAACTTACTCTCACAGTTTATAAACATTGAACTATTACACTATTAAATTTGTACTGCTAAATTGAAAAGTTTAAACTATCATGTCATAGGCTTTGTAGTGCTAGGTTAAAAAAACTTTATAATCAGAATTTATAAACTTATATATAATATTACAAAAACTTTATAATGTTAAATTTAAAACTTTCAGCTATCAAATTTAAAACTTTGTACTATTGGTTTCAAAACTTTATACTTGGAATTTATAAACTTGAAACTATTATATTCTAAACTTTATACTCCTAATTTTAAAACTTTGAACCTACATATTATAAATTTTGTACTGTTATGTTAAAAATATAAACTCATTTTTTTTAAAAAAAACTTTTAACTATCACATTTAAAACTTTGTACTACCATGCTAAAAACTTTACTCTTAGAACTTATAAACTTTGAACTATCACACTACAAATTTGTTACTGTTAGGTTTCAAAAACTTTAAACTATCCCATTATAAGCTTTATAGTGCTATTTTTAAAACTTTTTACTCAATATTTATAAACTTATATATATTATTAAAAAACTTTATAATGCTAGAATAAAAAACTTTATAATGCTAGAATAAAAAACTTTGAACTATCATATAGAAAGCTTTATATTGCTAGGTTAAAAACTTTACACTTGGAATTTATAAAACTTTGAGCTGTCACAATACAAACTTTCTATTTCGAGTTTCAAAACTTTGAACCTACACATTATAAAACTTTGTAGTGCCAGATAAAAACTTTACACTTAGAATTTGTAAAAAATATGACATGGCAAATTTTGTGTTGTTAGGCTCAAAACTTTCAATTGTCACATTATAAATTTTGTAATGCCAGGTTAGAACTTTACAATAAAAATTTTATAAACTTTGTACTACCACAGCGCAAAACTGTTGTACTGCTAAGTCGATAAACTTTGAACTAATCATAATACAAACTTTATACCACTAATTTGAAAACTTTCCACTCAGAATTTAAAAAACTTTAAACTATCACATTACAATATTTGTACTACAAGATTAAAAAATTTAAACTATCACAATATACACTTTATATTACTAGGTTCAAAAATTTATACCGAGAATTTATAAACTTTAAACTATCATATTACAAACTTTGCATTGTTAGATTCAAAACTTTGAACTATTGCATTATAAACTCTGTACTGCTAGGTACAAAATTTTACACTATCACATCATAAACTTCATACTGCTAGGTTCAAAACCTTGGGATTTCAGAATTCTACACCTAAATTTAGGAGCTTTAAACTAGCTCATTTCAAAGTTTGTACTGAAATGCTATGAACTTTATACACCTAAAATAGAACTTTGTAATTTGAGACTTTGCACTTCAAAGATTTTGGAACTCTATACTGCAATATTTGAAATTTATATTCATCGAAAAGCATATAAAAACTATAGAATGCAGAAGGTGTGATCGCTAAGCTTTGCGACAAACCTCTTCTATTAGTGTTGAGCTGTCATGCGAGTTCCATGACCATGTGGGCTGGGCAAAAGCTGAATCTGGATAAACAGCCATATAGAAAGGTGAAATATCAACTGCTAATCCCAGCAATCTCATTACATGCTGAGAAAGGAAGTCGGACTAATTTTCTATGCAATGAATACATCAACAACATTATGATGAATACTAACAGTAGAAAAAAAAAATCTGATTGAAGTAGGAAGACGAAGTCCCCCACGAGGAAAGAGGAAGTCACCCAAATATTCCTGCTTAGCCTCAGGATTAATGCTCCTACTAGTACTAGTAACTAACTAGGCCACTAGTGTCAATCGACAACTATCAGAGCCAAAGCCAGAAAGATCAACCACAAAAAAGTCCCCTTCTACTCCTCTTTGATAAAGATGAACGCCACTATCTACAATGCACATGGATTACACTGCATACGCCTTTTTACAAAAATCTGGAAAATACATATGGATAAAAAAAACCACAAACCTACTACACGGCACATTCATTTTTTAGAAAATGAATGTCATAACTAGCACAAAGATCTAGAAATACATATACACATGGATTCCACTGTTACAACTGTTATTGTTGTACAGAGCTGCAAATAGTAGCAACACACTGGTAGATATGTATAGGTGCAGTTTATAGCACATTCAGTAACAACTCTCATCAATTGTTGTAATATGTGTAGCAAACTAATAAATTATTCATGTTAACAATGCAGAGATCTCACCATATAGATAAAACTAAGGCATCTGGACACATATCCTAAGAAATTAACTTGTCCTAAGGTCATCTTTTTTATACTAGAGTGAATATTTTTATTATAGATAACAAAAAATAATAAACTCACATAGGCTTTAAGATATCCATAGGCTTTAAAATATCTAGATAAGCTAAAGCGATGCTTTATTTTGGACTCTAGATGTGTCTTTGAATCCACGGAAATGTTTTCTAAAATACAAGTGGAGCTGCCTGCCTATGTATGCAATAGATAATGGAGAAGCTGCACCAGCAACTGGAACCACACACCAAAAGAAGCTCAAATTCATAGTCCCCTTCATGCTGCTCACATTCCCTGTCTATCTTGTGCTTATTAATCTTCAGCTACCTCTCCACAATTACATGGTCCGATCTGAATAAGGATAGCATGCTACTCTATCTGTTCAGTCTCCAATTGGAAACAAAGGCTCGATATTATATAGTTGCATTGGTGTGCTTGGATTAGAACCAGACACTCAATAATTACATACATGCATGGTGATGCTTGCAGTCAAGTATTCCTCTCTGATTCTCTTAAAAAACAGCTTGCATCTGTATCCTTCAGCTTCAGGCTTTAGCCTTTCAGGCTGGAGGAGTGTCTCAAGCATGCTAGGCAAAATCTCGTCTCGTTTGTTGAGACAGTAATAAATCACAATTCGTAAATTGCAATCAAGAGCAGCAAACTACTAGATGTTCCCCTCTGACCCTTTCAGTACACCATGGATCCCCACCCCAATGTCCTTGATGAACCATAAATAAATCCCAGAAACCATCAAATCCTAGAAAAATAAGTCAAAAACAAAGCAGCGAAGGTCGATTCCTGCCTCTAAATTAAACTAGAGATCCTATTTTGTTGATAACAGCCTTAAAAACTTATCATGCTAAACATGCAGAAAACAAAAAAAGGTCACATGCACGAACTAACACTATAGAAAAAATACCAGCGAGCAGCAGTCTTAAAAGCATAACTCACCGTATGCTTCGACGTCCTCAAAAAGGATGGCTTGTTATAGATGCTCAAGAAGAAGCTTTTGTAGTCTCTAAAAATGAACCACAAGTTAATAATTGTTGGTTTCACAAAATAACAATATGCTTAAAAATTTCTAGGATCTTCTAGACATATATACCTTGCACAGACGATATACTCATTGTCATGTAAGAATTTTCAAGAAAAAAACAGACAGACAACTAAAAAACCAATATGACACATAGGCACGCCAGATTTGGATTTTGCTCATCACCCAACACCTATATGGGTTACCTGGTTGCAAACCAGCAGCAAGCAAACCTAAACTTCATAGTGCCCACAAACACATGGTTTAGCCAAAAAAATAGTTTGATAGGCATAAACAAGTTTAATATTTAGAATCTTTGTACATGCATTAAATCCAAAACCTGTTATCCTTTTGCTGTGATCCTTTTGGCAGTGTCTAAAAACATGCCATCCTTTACTATTACTAGATATATGGCAGAGCAGGCTTGCTCAATTATAGAAAGACAAAGTCTACCAAATTCATTTGGTAGGGTTACCATTTTGTCCTTTTATTCTTCACATAAAGATCTTATCAACAGCACACAACTCTCTAACTATAGTTTATATTTCATAGGTGTGCCCTGAGCCAAGTGCTGACTGCTAAGAATTCAATTTTTTTAGAGTCCACAGAGAAAATTGAACCAACTAGTGTCAACTAAAAGTATTCTTCCACACCAACAGGATGAAATCAGGAGGTTACTACACAGATGACAAAGACAAAAAAAATAACGAGAACTGAAAGCCTGCTGAAACGCCTATCAATGGACCTGCTGAAACGCCATCAATGGATACAGGCATGCCAACAAAACAAGCACTAAGCAGATACTATTTTGATACTGATGGTGGTGTGTGATATTCATAGACGTATTTTACCAGCTAGCTACAATCTCTTTTTGCTTCAAACTCCAAACTGGGATGCAAAAGTTCCTACCGCGACAAACAATGCAGAGCTGCCGACACAGTAGCACACTGATAGTATGTGCAGGTGCAATCTATAGCACATTCAGTAATAATAAGCAACTCTCATCAATTGCAGCAATATGTGTAATAGACTAATAAATTATTCCTGTTAACAATACAGATATCTCATCATATAAACAAAACTAAGCCATCCTGAAATCATATCCTAACAAATTAACCTATCCTATGGTCACCATTTTTGTACTAGAGTGATGGATTAAAAAATAATAATAAACTCACATAGGCTTTAAGATATCAAGATAAGCTAAAGCGATGCTTTATTTTGAAAACGCTGATGCCCAAAATGTTCTGCACAGTTAAAAAAGTAAATTAGCGTTAGCATTTAAGCAAGTAAGAACTACTAAAATAATCTAAAAACAGTGAGTTGACTAGTATCAACTGTTGGTAACGAGCAAAACATTGAGGTGACAACTATGAATTACTATATTAATCAGCTAAAATATTGTGTGCTATTAGTCCAAAGCAGAGTCTTACATGACTGTTTTTATCTAGCGGATCCAAAACCACACCAAGACAAGGCCCAAAAATATAGAACTGTATGCTACCTGTAATAATATACAAAACCAACAGGAGTAATCCTATTCCTTTGGACAAAGATTAGGGAGGCTACTCCTACACCAGGAGGAGTCCAAAAAAAGGACAGACATTTTATTTAAAAGCCTACAAAATAACTCTAAAACTATAACAGAGTTGCCAACTCACACTGCTTGGCAACGGATATCTTATTATTTTAGTCCTATAATTGATAGCCAACAAAAGAGTAAGATAGTTAGTATTAGTCTATTAGATGCTTTATTAACTAGCTATTGAGTGATATTAGATCCAAGCAGGGTCTTTTAGGTGGCTGTCTTTAGGTAGCAAGGGAGTACTAGGCACTAGGCTATTACTTCTCCTGTACTACCACCAATTTCGTAACACATAGTGTGGGAGTGGAAAAAGCAAAAAAGTCCTGAATAATCTTTCAAAACCTTGCACTATCAAATTAAAAACTTAAAGTTCTAGTTCAGAATTTTGGGATTTCAAAACTCTACACCTAAAAGTTCAGGAACTTTATTCTAGCTCAATTCAAACATAGTAAAGACATGCTATGAAGTTTGTACACCTAATATAGAACTTTCTATTTCAAAACTTTGCACTCAAAGCTTTAGAAAAACTTTGCACTATCACATTTCAAAAGATTGTGGTAGCAAAAAACTTTGTTTTAAAAAGCAGATGTAATGTGTTAACAGAAAAATACGTAGGAAAACCAGACTATACCATATTGAAATTGTTTTTACCAGAGCTGTGGAGTTATCATTAGAAGCCGAGGAAGTTCCCAAAAAGTTAGCAATGCCCAAAACTTAAAAAGAGAACTATTTCACAAATACTAGGAAGACTACCGGAGGATGCATAAAATGGAGAAGGCTCACAAAAAAAAATACCAGAATGTACCTTAGTAAAGTAAGGGGGGATAACAAATTTGGTCTTCTCTGCAAGGCCATTTTTTTTCTTCACGTGCTCCCACAAACCATCTACATACAAAAATAAATTGGCAGTAAAGTCAATAATTCATGAATCTTTAAAATATTATATGGAAATAATTATGTGATGCCTCAGTAGCTAACGTAAAAAATTATATATTGAGAGATTGAAAAAAAGATTATTGGAGATTGGGGGATGGGAAAGAAATTGCATCAGAAAAATGGTGCCAACACACAGACATTTTAGAGAAAAAATGCCTTATGTTGGTGTCACCACCACATATACATAATAAGCTCAAGTGAATTTTGCATAAAAAAAGAGCTACATAATGCATGTATTTGCTCAGCCCCATGAACATAACAAAAAAATAAATTATTGCAAAGAGTTGCAAACTAATCAGGGCAGATGATAGACATTTAAACAGTCTAAAAAGCACATGTTATGCAAAAACTACAGAAATTGAGTTGAAAAATATACTGACTACTAATGAAAAGATCTTCAGTGGTTCGTAATGTAAGTTACAGTAATCACTATAGAACACATGCACACGTCCCGTACTTGTTCCTGAGGAAGTCATGGGGACTAACAATGAACTGGTTATGTGAAAAAAGGCACCGCACTTGAGGTCCAGCTAGAGGTAGTTCATACACAGGAGGCAGCAGCGCTTAGTTTGACTGCTGATATGCCTTTATCTGCTAGTTGGAAAAAAATAGATCAGTATTAATCATGAGGACAACAGCTAAAACAAACAATGCTGAGTGGAATCCTAATTTGATATCATAAAGCTATGGTAGCTCTGAATTTTGATTATAATCCAAATTTAGCATCCACCCAAATCTGATTTCTGAATAAACACTAGTACAGAAATGATTTTTTTTGGCTAAGATTCCATTTGTACAGGCGGTTCCGTTTAAAGGACGCCAGTGTTAAAAAAACATGGGGCGGCTTGAAACCGCCCGGTGAAAACCAATTAGCACTGGCGGTTGGCTAAGAACACCGCCGATCTTGATGGCTCCATTAACACGAGGCGGTTGTCTTAGCCAACCGCCCGATGTAAATGGGCATTATCACTGGCGGTTGGCTAAGCCAACCGCCAGTGTTAATGGAGCCATTAGCACTGGCGGTGCTCTAAGCCAACCGCCAGTGGTAACACATTTTCACTGTGCTAGGGTCTGCTATAAATACCCCTTCTTCCTCCCCGACTAGCACAGTAGCTCGAGGGCAACCTTCTATTGTTGACGATTTGGAGGTCCAGATTTTCTAAAATACAAGGGGGAGGTTTTGATCTTTAATTCTTGGAAGGAGGTTGCTAAGAAAGGTTAGTTTATGCCCCTCTAGTATCTTTTTAGCCAATGTTGCTCAATTGTAGCCACTTTTTGGATCTAGGGTTTCACCATGAGTGAGAGGGGGAAAACGCTAGGGTTTTCTCTCTATTTGCTTAGATGTGGTGGTTCAAGATAGATTTTTTATGTCTCTCTTAACTCTTGCCATAATTATTTCTCAATTAAAGTTTATCCTCCACTATAGATTTAGTGTGTCATGCATGAATAGGTTCATTTAGAGAGAACAAATTAAAGATTGTTTCTTATTTAATTGCTAGAGTTCATTTTCATTATATTTAATTTAATTATTTTTGTTTAGATAATTAGTAGTGTTTAATTTATTTAGAGAGAAGAAGTGTTTAATTATTAATACTTTGTTTAATTAATTACTATGTCTTTCTTCAATAGTAGTCCAATTAATTGGTTGATTTTATTTTATTAGTTTGTATTAATTTTTTGATATGGTTAGTGCTTAATTAAGTAATTATGTGTAATTGTTTATTAGATTCAAATTAATTGGTAGATTTGATTAATTAATTGCCATGCTTGCTCTCTCATACTTAGGGAACCTTAGGCCTCAACGTCTATAATTTGGGAAATATACAAGTGCGAGATTTTTGATCATCAAAAGGTTAGTAAATTAATATCTCAAAACAATCATGTTTGAATTACATTGATTACAATAAATTTGTTATATATATAGGTAACCGATGGAGAGATCATTCTGGATGTATAATTTATCAAGAGTAGATCCATTATACATACCAGAGGTCAATAGGCTTATTGATGCCGCTAAGATGCATGCATGGAGAATCCAGACGAAGCACATACCTTGTCCTTGTGTAGACTGCAAAAATATTGCGGTCTTTGATGACACACAAACAATATTTTCTCATTTGCTCTGCCGAGGATTCATGAATGATTACTTGATTTGGACAAAGCATGGAGAGGGTAGCTCTACACCATATCCAGCTATAAACCCTGCGAACATCAACCCCAATGACCCTGATATGCTTGTTGACGACGGATGCTAGTTCGTACGTGAGACACAACATCAGAGTCCACCTGTTATGCCAAATGTTGATGATGAAGTGGTGGATGAAGGGTGTGAAGACGTGAAATTTATGGCTGCACTATTGCGTCGTCATACTGATCCATCAATGTTCTTTATAAAAGGTATAGAGGCCTTAAAGAAGGCAGCAACAGAGCCATTGTACGATAAGACGAAGGGTTGTACCAAAGAGTTCACGACGTTGCGGTCTGTGCTTAAGTTGTTGATGTTGAAAGCTAGATACGGATGGTTCGATGCTAGCTTCGATGCATTATTGAGTACTCTCAGAGATATGCCTCTAAAGGAGAACAAAGTGTCTGCTAACACGTACTATGCCAAGAAGCTTATCAGTCCGCTTACTATGGGTGTACAGAAGATCCACGCATACAGAAATCATTGTATCCTATATCGAGGTGACTACGAAGACTTAGACAAGTGTCTAAACTGTGGTGCAAGTCGGCACAAGACGAAAAAAGACTATCTACAAGAACAAATGCAACTTCAGTTTTTAAAGGAAAGAAGAGAAAGAAGACCGAACAGGGTTTAAAACCAAGCAATAAAGAAAAAGAAGAAGTAGATTATTTTACACAGAGAAGAGTTTCTGCTATGGTGATGTGGTACCTTCCGGTGGTTGGTCGATTGAGGTGTTTGTTCGCTAACCAAGAGGATGCAGAGCTTATGACCTGGCATGCTTCTGATAAGCACAAAAATGATGGAAAGCTTCAACATCCAGTTGATGGCAAACAATGGAAAAAATTCAATGATGATCACCCAGAATTTACTAAGGATGCAAGAAATATTAGGTTTGCACTATGTACTGATGGAATGAATCTTTTTACCGAAAGGAGCAGCAAGCACAGCACGTGGCCGGTGATCCTCACTATCTACAACCTCCCTCCACACCTGTTACAGAAGCACAAATATCTTTTGCTAACCATTCTTATTTCTGGACCTACACAACCTGGTGTTGATATGGATGTATTCTTGGAGCCCTTGATGGAGGAAATGAAAACTTTGTGGGACACAAGTGTTGACATGTTGGATGAATACAGGAAAGAGTCATTCACTCTGAGAGCAATTATTTTTGTTACGATCAACAATTATCCTGCTCTCTTTGTATTATCAGGCCAATTCAAGGGAAAGGTTGGTTGTGTAGTATGCCTAGATGAAACCTTTTATGTGTCCCTCAATGCATCCAACAAGCTAGTGTACATGAGGCACCGGTGTTTTTTATCAAAAGGACACAGGTACCGCTTGCGAAAGATGGATAGATACTTTGACAATTCAAATAAACTAAAGTCTACTGCTCCATCGGGTAATGGTAAAGGTCACAGAGTGTTTGAGATAGTTAAAAACATCAAGTTTGCTTTTGGAAAAAAGACAATAGATGGAAAAGCCAGAAAGGATGTCAAGCCAACTCCAGGGGCTACATTCAAGAAGATGTCAATTTTTTCAAGTATTTGCCATACTGGTATATCGGCCATGCAGCCCGAGCCGTTGGCCGGCCCGAGGCCGTTAATTTGGCCCGGCCCAAGCCCGGCCCGCCCGGTGGCCAACAGGCTCGGCCTGCGGCCCATTGTAGCAGGCCGTGCCTGGGCCGCCATGTAGGCACGGGGCACGGCGGGCTTGCCGCTTCCCGCTACAGCGGCGACGCGGCGGAGGCCCGTGCGCGGGCCCGCCCGGTAGTCGCTCCCACCCCGTATAAAAAAGGCCGCCGCAGGCTCCCCCCTCCCAAACCAACCCCTATTCCCCTCTCACGCGGCCCGGTCGTCCAGCTCACATCGCTCTCGGGCTCTCGGCTCTCGCAGTCTCGCCGCCGCATCGTCTCCAGCTCCGGTGTGCTCGCCGCCACTCCCTCCGCTCCACCTCTCCAGTCTCCTCGCCGTCGCCGGTTCCCTATCTCTTCCCTCCTCCCCCTCCTCTCCTCTGTCCTCTCAGAGAACTATGTGAGTTGTTGTTACTGTCCAGTCCGTCCTCCGCCGCTCGCCGTCGATTCTAATCGGTGTCTTGTCTGTCTCCTCTCCTCTGGCCGTGGCCCTCGTCCTCTCCGGCACCGGGCTCCGGTTGTAGCGCAGGTAAACCCTAACCCTAGATCTGTCCTCTACTCTTCTTCCCCTCTCTCAAGTTCAAGTCTCACCTTCTCCTTCTTCTTACGCCTTTGCGCAGGTCGGTGCCTGTGACGGTGCCTGATGCCGTGTCTTCCTCCGCTGGCATAGACATGGCCACTGCCAGGCGCCGCCCGCATGCACCGTTGAGGAACGGTGCTGGAGGTCAGGGCCAGCACAACGGCCCGTCCGTAGTCGGGGTTGCGATGCCTGGGGAGGATGAGCATCCCCTCCATGGCGACGCCCTCGACGAGGAGCTGGAGATCGAGGATGACGATGACCTCCGTGACGACGCGGCCGCGCTGTTCGGTATCGACGTTGGTGACAACAATGTTCTTCCCAACAACGTCATCGACGTCGATGCCGATGCCGGCGACGGCGGTGGAGGCACCGCGACGGCAGCGACAGCTACTGGCTCCACTGACACTCACGGTACCTCATCTTGTGGTAAGCGCAAGTCTGGTGTTTGGCTTGATTTTGATGAGATCAAGGAACGTGGTATTCGAGTTGCTGCTGTATGTAGAATGTGTAGGAAGAGGTTGTCTGCTAGATCTAATTCTGGTACTGGTCATTTGATCCGGCACCAGGCAGCTTGTAGGAAAAGAACTGATCATGCTCATAGGGTCCAGTCTAGACTTGCTTTGAATCCTGATGGTTTGCATAACTGGCGGTATGATCCCCGCTTTGTTGCTCGTCTTTGAGTTGTGTCGCTTGATTGCTAGGGCCGATCTTCCATTAGGAATTGGTGAGTCACGGGCCCTGGGAGGATTACATAACTTCGTGCTCATAACCCTCGGTTTGTCAAGGTTTCTAGACAGACCACCACTAGAGATCTTGGTAAATTGTTTGCTGAACGTCGTGATGTGCTAATGAAATCTGTGTTGCACACTTGTTCTTACATTGTCCATAACTTCGGACATTTGGTGCAGGGAATGCTAAGGAGGACTATATTAGTGTAGTTGCTCATTATGTGAATTCTGATTGGGAGTTACAGAAAAGGGTGATTGGTTTTAGGCTTATTGAGGTTAAACATACGGGTGAAAACATTGCTGATAGGATTGGTAGTGTGCTTGAGGAGTTTGGTTTGATTGATAAGATCTTTGCTATCACTCTAGACAATGCTGCTTCTAATTCTAAGGCTATGGAAACTTTGTCACCTATGTTGTTTGGTTATTTGGGTTCTTATCCTGCTCCTACACCTGAGGACCCTAACAAAAGAAAGTATCTGGTTGTGCATCAAAGGTGTGCTGTCATATCATTAATCTTATTGTCAAATCTGGTTTGAAATTGTTTGCTCCTTTTACTGAAGATTTTAGAACTGCAATTAACTATTTAAATTCATCTAACACAAGAATTGCATTGTTCTCAGAATATTGTAAGTCTAAGGGTCTTAGACCTAGAAAGTTTGGCTTGGATATGGATGTTAGATGGAATTCTACTTACCTAATGCTTAAACATTTGATTCCATACAAAGATGTCTTCTCTGTGTTCATTAATTCTCATTATGGTAAGGAATTGTTAAAACAAAACCATTGGATTGTTGCTGAAAAGATCATGGAGTTCCTAGAACTCTTTTATGATTCTACTGTTGTTCTATCTGGTGTTTATTATCCAACAAGTCCACTTGTTTTGCATCATATCTTGGAGATTGCTTCTCATTTGCATGCTGCTGAAAATGATCATAATTTTAGAACTATTGTTGCTCCAATGAAACTTAAATTTCTTAAATATTGGGAAAACATACCTTTGCTGTATTCATATGCATTCATCCTTGATCCTAGAGCTAAGCTGAGAGGATTCTTTAATGTGTTGCAATTGCTTGCTGAATGTACTAGATGCACTTACAGTTCATACTATGCTGATGTTCAAACTGAATTGTATAAACTGTTTGCTAAGTATGAGTCTAAGTTTGGTGCAGCTACATCTCAAAGGGTTGCACAGCCATCAGCTCATATAGGTAAGAAAAAGCAGGCATGGGGAAGGATTTTTGGTGGCCGTGGTGGTGCAGGTTCTGGTGGTGTTGTTGGTCCTCCCCCTGTCTCTTCCCCCTCATCTTCATCTACTTCTGCTGTTAGTGAGCTCAAAGCTTACTTAGACAGTGACTGTGTCACTTCTTATGAGGATGAGTTTGACATACTTCTCTGGTGGCGTGACCATAAACTAACCTATCCAATCCTATCTATAATGGCTAGAGATATCATGTCAGTTCCTGTTTCAACGGTCTCTTCCGAGTCTTGTTTCAGTTTGACAGGTAGGATACTTGAAGAGCGGCGGCGGCGCTTGTTGCCAGAGAATGTGGAGATGCTAACCTTTGCATCAAAGATTGGGAGCTAGGAGCAAGAAGGGAGCAGCATGATGTTGATGATCAAGAGCTTGAGGAGGCATTCAAGAATGCGTACCTTGACGATCAAGGAGATACCGCGCACTTCCGGTACCTAGTGAGATTTGAGTGCTCTTTTGCTATCGAGTGTGAGAGATCTTTTTGCGGTGAGATGAGAGAGTGATCTGTTTACTCTCTGTGATTTTGGGTGGCCATTTAAACTATGCCACAATGGATTGTAAGACATTAAGACTAAATTACAAATGCTGCACTCTTTTTTTTTCCTTTCTAGGGTTTCTCACAAGGGTGAGTTTTACCTAGAAAGGTTTTTAATGAGGCAAAGATTGCACAAAAACAGACTCATTTTGATAATCATATCCATATTATTTGTTAACCGTGATTACGTGAGTCGACTCGTGATTGAGTGTGAGCCAATGTGAATTGTTAACTATGATTACGTGAAATGTTAAGTGTGAACTGTAATCTTGTCATATGTAGTATGTGTATCGGTGTATCACTGTATATCGTGTATGTAACTATGTTTGAAACTTTGAATGAAATCTTTTATGTGTTCTGGAGAATGAAATCTATTTTTGATTGAGTAATTGGGAAAGTATTTGTGTGACACGGGCTGTGGTCGGCACGGCCCGTGAAAAGTGCCGTGCCTAGCGGGCCAGCCCGCACACGAAAATCGCCCCTATGGGCCGTGCACGGCCGAAGGCCGAGCACGGCACGCAGCACGCGCCCCGTCAAGCGGCGGCCCCGTTGCGGCCCGTAGTTCATCGGGCCGTGCCGGCCCGACGTCGTGCCGTGCCGTGCCGGGGGCCGCCCGATGGCCAACTATACATCCTGGAAAGACCTTGACGTACGACACGCAATCGATGGTATGCACGTTCAGAAGAATATTTTTGAAAGCATCATTGGCACCTTGCTGGATATGAAGGGCAAGACAAAGGATAGACTAAAGTCACGTCTGGACATGGTAAATTTAGACATAATACATGAGCTTCATCTGGTTCTTCAGGAAAATGGAAAGTACCACCTCCCGGTAGCAAGCTACAACCTGAACCCAGATGAGAAAGAAGCGATTTGTGTGTGGTTGAAGAAATTGAGAGTTCCAGCCAGTTTCTGCTCCAATCTAAGATCCATTGTTTCGATGAAAGGCCTTACACTTACCAAGTACAACGCACATGATTGCCATGTAATGCTGACAACTTTTCTACCTATTGCCATCAGGGCTATAAGTTCAGTGTTTTTAAAGATGGCAATCACAAGGTTGTGCTTCTTTTTCAACAAAATATCACAGAAGGTAATCAACCATGATGAGTTGGAGTCTCTTCAAGAATTCACAGTGGAGACAGTGTCACAGCTTGAGATGTGTTTGCCGCCATCATTTTTTGATATAATGGTACATCTTGTGGTACATTTGGTGCCTCAAATAGAGGCACTGGGTCCAATGTATTTGCATAAGATGTGGATGTATGAGCGTTTCATGTCAATACTAAATTCCTATGTATCCACTCGTGCTCGTCCTGAGGCAGCCATGATAGAGGGGTACACTACCGAAGAGGCCATTGAGTCCGCTGCTCCATTCTGTGGAAGTTGCCTAAAAGATCAAATTGCAATAGGTTTGCCTCCGTCTCGACATGAGGACAGGCTACATGGATGTGGTAGGATGGGACGGAAATCATTTATCCCTTCGGACTACCATATTGTCCTCGAAGCACATCATAGCATCCTACATCAAATATCGATAATGGAGCCTTTGATCGACTAACATATGCAAGAGCTACGTGATCAAAACCAGGGGCAAACTGAAGCTTGGGTAATGAATGAACACAAGCATCGATTCACCACATGGCTAATGGATCAGAATATTCCAGATGGAGAAACAATTGAGCAACAAACTATCAAGGAGTTGGCAGCTGGACCATCACGCCAGATCACTACATGGCACACCTATGATGAAAATGAGGAAATCCATACATACTTTGGCTTCATTGAGGACATATGGGAACTGCACTATGGTACATTTCAGACACCAGTGTTTCGATACCAATGAGTTGAGAATAAATATGTCACAGTGGACATTCATGGGCTTAGAGTTCTTGATCTAAGTAAAGTAGGTTACAAAGATGACCCATGGATCCTTGCTAACCGTGCTGCACAGGTCTTTTATGCTGAACAGATCGTTTCTAAGAATGAGAGGAAAAGTACCGATAAACTGAAGCATGTAGTTCTTCCTGGAACGCAACAAGCTTTAGGAGCTGATGGTGCAATTGACCTAGATGATTGTAACCAGTTCAGTGAGATGTCTCTCTTTACAGACCATCCTTCGAAGATACGAAACGTTGAGCGTAGCTTTCCACAAAATTCTAAACACTGGGTGCGCCATGATGGAGAAGGAAGAATAGTAGCTGGCTAGATTCTATTTAATGAAAACTTCATTTGTCATGTAATAGTTTATGAAATACAATATGTAACCTATGCTACTACTCTAATATATTTTTATATTTATCTCTTGAATGACTCTGTTGGTGTTGCATAATTAAAGAAAATTTAAGTCCTTTTCTTTCTTCATAGAGAGAAAAGAAAAAATTAAACACTTTACTTTATACATAGAGAGAGAAGAAAAAAAATAAATCCTTTCCTTTGTACATAGAAATATATTTAAAAAAGAATAATACAATTTTAAAAAATATTTATGTACTACTGTATAGAACTACTCACAAGGAATCTAAAAAGTCTTCATTTCTATTTTATGAATTTTCTATAATTTGCTACTAATTTTTAAAGGCACCGTTCTAATATGTGTGCCTTATATGTCTGTCTTCGTCCTTACCTTTAGATGGTTATTTCATCCTATATACCTTTGCAACACCATTTTTATAACTTTCAATTTCTTTAATGCATAGAACTACTCACAAGGATTCCAAAAAGTCATCATTTTCTATTTTATAATTTTTCTATAATTTGTTATGAATTTTCAAAGTATCAGCATAATATAATAATTAAATTCATTTCTGAGGCGATTGGCATTACCGGCCGCCCGCCGAAATGATTTCTACTGGCGGTTGGTAATGTCAACCGCTTTGTATCATTTCTACTGGCGATTCACGTATCAACCGCCCGGTAGAAATCGGCCCTATAAATAGGGTTCGGCCGTGGGACTTAGAATTTTTCAACCGGTGGGCGCGAACTTTTCACGGCCGGATGCCGTCGAGGCTGCCGGTTCGCCACCGCCCGCGCCCACGAGCCCGGATGCCGCCCGCGCGCCGCCCGCCACCCGAGTCGGCGTCGGAGGTCCGCCCAGCCTTGCCGATCAACAAAACGCCCGCGCCGTCCGCCGTCATCCACCGCAGCCCGAGGTCCTCCACCGCCCAGCGGCTCGCCACCACCGTCCGCCCCGCGGCCTCACCGCCCGGCCGCCCGCCGCCCGTCGAGAAGGTCCGCGCGCCCCCGCCCATGGTCCGCCACCATCCCTCGCCCCGAGCTCCGGCGTGGAGCTCCGGTTGGGGCTACCGGTGCCGCGGTTGCCGGCGGTGCCGGCTGCCTCCACGCCACGGGGGGAGGCGGAGGAGGGGGGGCGGGCCTTTTTGAGCCATCGTGGGCACAGCAAGCCGGCCTCCCTCCATTTTTTTATTTTTCTTACACATTTACATTAGGAATGTTAATTAACTAATTAATTAGGTTGTTAATTAATTAAGTAATTAGTTAATTAGGGTGTTAATTAATTAGAGTTATTTATTGTTTGATAATTAGCAATTAATTTAATTAGGGTTTCATAAATAGTTAATTAGGGTGTTAAGTAATTAGTTAATTAGGGTTTTATAATTAATTTAGTTTACTTTGTTAATTAAGGTGTTAAGTAATTTATGTAACCCTAGTTGTTTGATAATTTAGTTTACTTTGTTAATTTAGCTTGTAATGTCCAAATTGTCATGTAACTTAGGGTGTTAATTAATTAATTAATTAGTTATTTAGGGTGTTAATTAGTTAGGGTTATTTATTGTTTGATAATTAACAATTAATTCAATAAGTTAATTAGGGTTTTATAATTAATTTAGTTTACTTTGTTAATTAGGGTTTCATAATTACCTTTTAGTTAGTATACATAAATACTTATATACTTGTATTAAATACTATAGTGTTATTTATTAACTATGTTAGTTAATTTCGTTAATTAATTAATGTAATAGCTTATGTATTAATTTTTTTATTTCATTAATACTTATATACTTGTAATTTTTCGATTAATATACAGTCCACGCCGTCGTTAGCCGCCGTCAAAGGGGTACACCACCATTCTCTACCGCCGTGAAAGGGGTACACCACCGTTCTCCACCGCCGTCGAATCGGTCTTCCCTCCACGCTGCATAAGTAAATACTCTTTGATCTTTTTTAATTTTTCACTTAGGGTTATACTTAGAGTTTTCTAATTAGGGTTATACTTACGGTTTTCTAATTAGGGTTTTCTAATTAGGGTTATACTTAGGGTTTTCTAATTAGGGTTATACTTAGAGTTTTCTAATTAGGGTTTTCTAATCGGGGTTATACTTAGGGTTTTATACTTAGGGTTATACTCAAGGTTATACTTAGGGTTTTATACTTAGGGTTATAATTAGGGTTTTCTAATTTGGGTTTTCTAATTAGGGTTATACTTAGGGTTTCTAATTTGGGTTTTCTAATTAGGGTTATACTTAGGGTTTCTAATTTAGGTTTTCTAATTAGGGTTATACTTAGGGTTTTCTAATTAGGGTTTTGCATTCTCTACATGCATTTAGTGTTGATGAGTTCTCCAAGCAATAGCAACCAGGGAGATTCCGAAGGATACCATAGTCCAAGCGATCCACATCCTAGTCCGGATAGCAAACAAGAGTATAGATTAGAACAATACACCACCAGAAACAAAATAAGATAAAAATTTTATAAAATGGATCTACACGTGACTAGGACCATGCAGACGTTTGAATCACTCAAATCGGATCTAAAACGGAGAAACTATGAATTAAATAAGGTCCTCTCTACATCATTAATATATTAAATCTAATCTCGAAATTAAAAATTGGTAAACCTAGATAACAGATTGATAATCTTGTAGAGAAACTAATCACGATCCTAACGCAACTTGAACGGATCAAATCGGAGTTAAAATGTAGATTTTATAAAAGCGAAACTGTGCAGTGGCAAATCTATAAATACTGCAAAGTTAATTTTGAAATTAAAATAATTAAAATCCAGAATTCACGTAATCAGCAGGGACGGCGGGCAGGAATACTCAAAATTGAGGGTCTCTTTAGAATATATACCGCGAAGGGGTATCTTCTAATCTTGGCCCTTGATTTCAGATTGGATGGCGAGGAATTGATAAAAGAGAGGGAGGAAGATGACCATCGACCGGGAACAGATGCTGGTGCGGCGGGACGCCATGGCCGCCCGGCCTAAAAGCTCACGGCGAACGTAGAACTCGAGCTACGGAGCACTACAGAAGAACCAAGACACCGGACGAAGAGGAGTGGACGGCGAGCTCACCAAGGGGATTCGCGATCGCCGAAACGGATGAAGTCGTCGCCGCAGTTCAACGGGCAGCGGCGGCGTTCTGTCAAACAACGGTGAAGCCGTATGAGCAAAAGAAAATGAAAAAGGAAGGACCTAGCGCTCTAGGAGGTGCTTCACCTTGGTCCCAAACTAGGCAAAGCGAGGTTCCGGCGGCGGAGAATGATGGAACGGCGAGGACACGTTCGACTCCGGCAGCTAGGGCACGGCGTCGTCGCTGGTAGCTCGGCGGCGGCTGCTGCGTAGGGGTTGGATGGAGGCGGTGGCGTGCGGGGGCTCGGCTTTTATAGCCCAGGGGTGGTGCCGTGCATGGAAAGGGCAGCATCGAACTCGATCCATGCTTGGCAGAAAGGAAAGCTCGGCTTCTTATTTTGGAAAATGCTGGAGGAAGAAGAAAGGAAGGTGCCAACTTGGGCAAGCTGGCTGGGCTGCTGCAGGAAGAAGGTGGGCTGCCAAATGAGAAAGAAGGGAGGGAATGGAGCTGGGCCTGCTGGACCCGAATACAGAGAGAGAGGGTGAAGTTCCTTCTCTTTTTCTTTTATTTAAACCCAAATTTGAAATGCAGATTTGAATTCATTTTGTTTTTGAACAACACCACTCAAGACAAAATAATAATGCACCTGCATGAATGCATAAAACATGTATCTACCTTATGATTGATTTTAATTTAACAAAATTAATTATTAATCTATGTTTAAATGCACACACATAATTGCATCAAAAATCAATTTCACCTATTTTGGAAAGGATGCAAATTTTAGGGTGTTACAAATTCTACCCCCCTTAACTGATTTTTGTCCTCGAGAATTGGATGTGCTTACTCAAACAGCTGCGGATATGACTTCCGCAGATCATCCTCTCCTTCCCAAGTCGCCTCATCCTCGGAATACCGGTTCCACTGTACCTTGCATATTTTGATAACTCTGCTTCTGGTTACTCGTTCCGCTGTCCCCAAAATTCTTACTGGAAATTCCTCATATGTTAGATCATCACTGACAGCAATCTCCTCTAACGGTATTCGTTCCTCGGGTACTCGCAAACACTTCTTTAGTTGAGACACATGGAACACATCATGCACACCTGACAATCTGTCTGGCAACTCTAGCTGGTAGGCCACTTCTCCACGTCTCTCTAAAATCTTGAAAGGTCCGATATATCTTGGGGCTAACTTTTCTTTCATATTAAACCTCTTCACACTTCTCATAGGTGACACTTTTAAATAGACGTAGTCACCCACTTTAAATACCAATTCTCGTCTCCTAGTATCAGCATAACCTTTCTGACGAGACTGTGCCACCCTCAAATTATTTCTGATCATTCTCACTTGTTCTTCGGCATCTTTAAGAACATCAGGTCCAAATACTTGGCTCTCTCCTGTTTGATTCCAAAACAGTGGTGTCCTGCACTTGCGACCATACAATGCTTCAAACGGTGCCATCTTGAGACTCTTCTGATAGCTATTGTTGTATGAGAACTCTGCATATGGCAAACTCTTATCCCAGCTAGTGCCATATTACAAAGTACATGCTCTCAACATATCCTCCAATATCTGGTTAGTCCTCTCAGTATATCCGTCAGTCTGAGGATGATAGGCTGAACTGAAATTTAGCTTCGTCCCCAATGACTCATGTACACCCTTCCAGAAATATGACGTGAACTGAGAACCTCTATCAGACACGATCTTCTTTGGTACACCATGTAAACATACTATCCTCTCCATGTACAGCTCTGCTAACTTTGGTCCATGGTAGGTAGTCTTGACCGGTATAAAGTGAGCAACTTTAGTTAACCAATCCACTATTACCTATATTGAATCGTACCCTTTCTGAGTCCGTGGCAGTCCAACTATAAAATCCATACCAACTTCTTCCCATTTCCACTCGGGTATCTTCATTGGTTGTAGCAACCCTATAGGTCGTTGATGCTCAGCTTTGACCCTCTGACAAGTGTTACACAAAGCCACGTATTCTGCCACATCTCTCTTTAATCCATACCACCAATACTTCGCCTTCAGATCCAAGTACATCTTAGTACTTCCCAGGGTGTATAGAATAAGCTGACTCATGGGCCTCTCGCAAAATTGCATCTCGAATAGCCTTCACAGCTGGTACACAAATCCTCTTTCCAAACCATAGAGTCCCATTGTCATCCAGACGAAATCCTGGCGCTTTGCCGATCACTATGTTCTCTGCAATCTCTTTTAGTTTCTCATCCTCAAGTTGACCTTTGCGGATTCCTTGCTCCAGAGTCGGCTCAACTACCAACTCCACTGTATTATTGACAAAACCCAGATTGAGATATTCAATTTCAGCACACAACTCCTTAGGCATGGGTGTTGTTCGAATCTCATTTGCATATCTCTTCCTGCTAAGAGCATCAGCTACAACATTGGCCTTCTCTGGGTGATAATGTACTTCCAAATCATAATCCTTGATCAATTCCAACCATCGACGTTGTCTCAAGTTCAAGTCCGACTGAGTGAAAATATACTTCAAACTCTTATGGTTAGTGTAAATGTCACTCCTATGCCTAATAAGATAGTGTCTCCATATCTTCAAGGCATGAACCACTGCTGCTAACTCCAGGTCATGAGTAGGATAATTCAACTCATGCTTCCTCAGTTGCCTTGATGCATAGGCCACTACTCTTCCTTCTTGCATAAGAACACATCCCAGACCAAGACGAGATGTATCACAAAAGATGGAGAAGTTCTTGCTCAGATCTGGCAATATCAACACCGGGGCTGTAGTTAATCTCTTCTTCAACTCATCAAAGCTAGACTGACATTGGGCAGACCATACAAACTTAGCATTCTTCTCCAATAGTGCAGTCATAGGCTTAGCAAGCTTAGAGAAACCTTCAATGAATCTCCGATAATAACCAGCTAACCCAAGAAAGCTACGGATCTCACTAACATTAGTAGGTTGTGTTCAATCTAACACATCTTTCACCTTGTTAGGATCCACTACAATACCACCATTAGATACAACATGACCAAGAAAGGAAACTTCCTTCAACTAGAACTCACACTTACTTCGCTTAGCATATAGCTTGTGCTCCCTGAGCTTCCGTAAAACCAACCTTAAATGCTCAGCATGCTCTTCCTCATTCTTGGAGAATACCAATATATCATCAATGAATACCACAACAAACTTATCCAGATACTCCATAAACACCTTGTTCATCAAGTACATAAAGTATGCAGGTGCATTGGTTAGCCTAAATGACATCACTGTGTACTCATACAACCCATACCTTGTAGTAAATACAGTCTTAGGTATGTCAGTAGCACGAATCTTCAGTTGATGATATCCAGAACGAAGATCAATTTTGGAGAATACACAAGCACCTCTCAACTGGTCAAACAAATCATCAATTCTAGGCAAAGGATACTTGTTCTTGATGGTCACCTCATTGAGTGATCGATAATCAACACACATTCTCTGAGTACCATCCTTCTTGTCAACAAATATGACTGGCGCTCCCCAAGGTGAAGAACTAGGACGAATAAAACCTTTCTCAGACAGCTCTTTTAGTTGCTTCTTTAACTCTTCTAATTCAGGTACCCCCATTCTATATGGACGCTTAGCTATAGGTGCAGTGCCAGGTAAAAACTCAATAATAAATTCAATATCACGGTCAGGTGGCATACCTAGCAAATCATCGGGGAACACATCCGAAAACTCATCCACGACGCGGTCCTGCTGGTTGCCATCTCCATTCAGGCGAGTCACGATGTGGCGGTTTGTTACGGTTGAACTATTACATCAACACCGATTACTCTCCACTTGGCGTTGTCGGTACTACCACTTTCTCTTGACACTGAATCACTACCCGATGTTTCTTCATCCAGTCCATACCTAGAATAAGATCAATCCCAGCTGTTCTCAACACTATAGGACAAACCTTGAAGTCTACCCCCCTATAGACAGACTAGCTGTCGGACATTTATACTGTGCTGACATACTTCCACTCGGTGAATTCACTATGAAGTTATTTTTCAGAGCACATACTGGTATGCCATGCATTTGGATAAAAATATGCGAAAATAAAGGAATGCGAAGCTCAGTCGAAAAGAACAACATGGCGGGAATGGAATTGACACTTGAACATACCGAGCATGACCTCACGGTGCTTCCCAGGCGGTATCATTTGACACATGATGCACCTTCCCAGTGTTGGTTAGCCGAGGGTGCACCTTAAGTTCTTGTTCAGTTACGTAGTCTGCGGGTTACGCTTCTTGGGGCGTGATAAGACATGTGACCCGCCTCGCCGCAGATATAACACCTATTGGGAGTGTTAGGTGCACTACTCTTCACGGGGGTATTGTTTGGGTTTCTAGGACGAGGCGTCTGATTGCCATTCTGCTGCTGTGGGCGCTGACCACCAGTCTGTTGTGGGTACTGAGGGCGCTGCTGATTCTGATAGCGGTTCCACTGGGGAGGAGGGCCTTGGTACCTTGGCGGTTGCCCCTGATTGGTGCGGGGGCGAGTGTTGCTTCCAGAAGCCTATCCCTGCCACCTCCTCTTCTTGTGGTCCAGCTCCTGGTGTAGGTTGCCCACCACTATTGCACGGTTCACTAGTGCATGAAAATTGGGGTAGGTAGTGGTCGAGAGCTGCAACCTGAGATCATCATACAGTCCCTTCAGGAAGCGTTCCTGCTTCTTGGCATCGGTGTCAACGTCAGTAGGAGCGTAACGAGATAGCTGAGAAAACTGGTCCCGGTACTCGCCCACTGACATGGAACCCTGCCTCAGCTTTCGGAACTCCTCCTTCTTAACTTCAATTTCCCCCTCGGGGATGTGGTGAGCTCTCAATGCCTCCTGGAACTCCTACCAGGTGATCTGATTTGGGTGGGGATGGCCATACTAGTACGACTCCCACCAAGTTTGAGCCGCTCCCTGTAACTGACCAGACCCATATAGCACCTTCTCATAGTCATTGCATTGTGCTATATTGAGTTGCTTCTCGACTGCACGGAGCCAGTCATCAGCCTCCAGTGGATCTGCAGTATGAGTGAATACCGGGGGGGAGACCTTTCAAGAAATCACCACGCTTGTCCCTAGCAGGTGGTGGTGGTGGCGGTGGTGCAGCTGGCTGGTTCTGGATATGTTGCACCAAAGTCTGCAGCAACTGAGTTTGTGTTGCAAATATCTGCTCCATAGTCGGCGCTGGCGGTGGCGGAGGTGGTGGTGGTGGTGGATAGTTGCCCATACCCCGACCACCTCTACGTCCTCTAGCTCCTCTGCCCCTGGCTGCCATCTGTTCTCCAAAAGTAAATGCTCAAATTTAGCATATTCCAGACCAAACAAATCACTTATACAAGCAAACACTGAATCTAAAAATTTCTGGGCGTCTTTATGCAACAGCAGGGCAGAAAATCAGTCATAACTCGAGCTACAAATATTCAAATGAGTCATGGCCTATATGGTTGGAAAGCTTAAGAAATTATGTACAACTTTCGTTCAGGTGAGATTTCCAGATTCTGAAGTCAACTGAGAGTAAAACAGCAAAACATTTATTCTGTCCGGAGGACCTGTCAGCACAGAAACCTTCCACTGCGACAATTTTATCTCTCATACCAAAACTGATAAAAAGGTGATTCCAGCGGCTTTTGAAAGATACTAAAATCTAGTTATTCCCATAAAAATTTCATAATTTTTGCATGAACAGATTGACGGGTATCAACTAAAGAACACAGACTGCTCCAGAGACAGATTTCAGAGAAACTGATATAACCGACCCAAACTAAACATTTATTAATTCTAACTTAAAATTCTTAACTATTGGGAATTGTGGACATGCCCACAATCTCCCAGCACTCAATACAAAAATCCAACTCAAAGATAAGCATAATGATAATCATCCACACACTGAAAGTTCACACGCACACTTAGCTAGACTCGACTTGACTCAACGCACGATACCATCGTATTATGATAAAGATGGACTCCAACTCCTAGGCTCGATATAGCTTCTCATAAAGTCTTGGACGGCGGAGTTCCTCCCTGAGGTCATCCGCTTCCCTTTGGCTTCGCTTGCGTGACCTTCGCTGTGCCCGCAGCTCAGTCTTGAGTCGCGTGTTGTCACACATCACCTCATGAGCAAAGAGGACTAGCGATCTGGTGGTAGGATCCATATTTTGGGGGTTCGGCATCACCCATCCCCGCTCCTCATCGGCACGAGGAAGATACCGGTCCTCATCCTCCATCATGTCCTCAAAGCACCCCGCATGGTATTCGAGGTAGGCTTCCAGAGCTGTGTCTTCCATGCTGGCCTGAAGAGTGGTATGTCCAGCCGTATGCTTCAACATCGAGTCCACTTGGAAAGCTTCCACCTCCTCATTCCAAGTGTAGACAACCACCTTCGCCTTCCAGTAAGTGTCCTCAAGGGGGTGGATGTTCTCCTCGCAAAAGTACTCCACTGCGAACTGGCCATCATAGTAGTTATAGAACAGATCCATAAGATGCGCGTGGTAGTAGTTGGCATGATCTCCACGCTTGGAGTAGAGCCTCTTGGCCCATCCCATGGGAAGCTCATTTCCTCCTGCTGCGCCACCCTGGGGTGGTGGTGGTGGATCAGCTCCAGCAACATCCTCTTGGTGTTCCTCTTCATCATCAGAGATATCTATGATCACCACTTCCGGTTCTTCTTCTTCAGGCTCCACTTGGTGCTTCGTCACGACCTCATCTTCCTCGACGTTGGTCTCATCGCGAGGCTCCATTGGGGCGTACTCGGCACGGGGTGGGTAGTAGCCTCCAGTGCTAATGCGAGCGATCTTATGGGCACGTGTCATCTGAGTAATTAGACCAAGATTAAGTTAGAATTAGAGCCAAATAATTTTGTAATGGAATAAGATGGGAAACAGCATAAAAATTTAGCAAATAACAAGACCAAGATAGTAAGCATGAAATAAGTGAACAAGAGATGCTAAAATGACCATTGCTAACTAGGCTTGCGTCCTACAGTCGACACGGCTCTGATACCAATTTGTCAAACCCAGCTTTAAAGACAAAACTGAATACACAACCATATGTGTGCCCAGAGATCAATCACACACATATAGAGACAAATCACTAGAGTATCAAGCTCAGTGCCTTTATTACATCACGAATACTAGTTTATTACATAAATTTATTCAAAGTCTCAGCGGAAACGAAATAAGATAACTAGCACCCGACAGACTCTAAAGCCACAGGGACGTCAACTGGTTGAGCACAAGACTAGTAGTCTTCATCAAACTCCTCATAAACACGATTATCTGTTACCCATCCAGGATTTTTCAAGTAATAAAAATAAACAAGCGTAAGCACATGTCGTACTTAACAAGAATAACATGGTGTTAATGAGGCTCAAAAGCTGACACAGTTTACAGCAGTTAGCAACTTTTATCATATCTCAATTTTAGCATAAATGAGTAGCAACAAGTAGCATAAATCCCAAATAACCATATGATCATGTAAACAGTAATTAAAGTATAGCAAAACCAATAATCAAAAAGTTTTCAGCGCATAAACCATTATTCTATAAGAAGTCCAAGCCGCTCGTGACCGTGAGCACGGCTGATATATCAGTTTTAACACTCTGCAGAGGTTGTACACTTTCACCGTGAGTCGTGATTCCCATATGCTTGGGTTAATTACTCCCAAACTACACTGCCGAGGTGCATAGCAGGGTTTCACTATGAAGTCTTTCAAAGGTTCGTCTAACAAGTTAGAGCCGCTAGGTTTCCTCGACAAGCAGACATAGAATCCCTCTTCCAAATGGTTCACACCGCAGTAGCAACACAAGAGGACAGAAGCCACGCTATGCCCATCGTGTAAAGCCCCTTTTGCGCCTTTCGGTAACCTCTAACAAGCTAGAAGAGAGTCCTCATACTTGACTAAAGCCAGAGCTATATAGCCCCCACGGTTGTACTGTAAGTCCCGGGTGCTCACTTACAGATAAGTCCTTAGGGAGGACAAGAGCAAACAAGTACTCTTCCCCTTTAATTTTCCGTTGCTAGAAAGCAAGTTTTAAACTTTGTTGCATATATCATTAATCATGTTACAGATCATAGTGGTTATTTCTTAAGCACTAGCATAAGCTACCCAAATGCATAAACCCACGGTAATCAAGGTACAAGATACAATTGCTAGGAAATCCTTAGTGGTAATCAAGGAAGACACATGCAATATGAATTAAATGATTAAAGGTGAATAGGTAACAAGGATGATCCCATGCTATACTTGCCTTGCTCAACAAACTCTTGGTGATACGGCTCGTCAAAGAACTCCTGACCACCAATGTATTGCTCACCGTCTATACTCCACAACAAGCAACATACAAGCATCCAGGTACAATCATGCATAGCAAACAAGAGTATAGATTAGAACAATACACCACCAGAAACAAAATAAGATAAAAATTTTATAAAATGGATCTACACGTGACTAGGACCATGCAGACGTTTGAATCACTCGAATCGGATCTAAAACGGAGAAACTATGAATTAAATAAGGTCCTCTCTACATCATTAATATATTAAATCTAATCTCAAAATTAAAAATTGGTAAACCTGGATAACAGATTGATAATCTTGTAGAGAAACTAATCACGATCCTAACGCAACTTGAACGAATCAAATCGGAGTTAAAATGTAGATTTTATAAGCAAAACTGTGCAGTGGCAAATCTGTAAATACTGCAAAGTTAATTTCAGAATTAAAATAATTAAAATCCAGAATTCACGTAATCAGCAGGGACGGCGGGCAGGAATACTGAAAATTGAGGGTCTCTTTAGAATATATACCGCGAAGGGGTATCTTCTAATCTTGGCCCTTGATTTCGAATCGGATGGCGAGGAATTGATAAAAGAGAGGAGGAAGATGACCATCGACCAGGAACAAGCTTTGTGCGGCGGACGCCATGGCCGCCGGCCTGAAGCTCACGGCGAACATAGAATTCGAGCTACGGAGCACTACAGGAAGAACCGAAGACACCGGACGAAAGAGGAGTGGACGGCGAGCTCACCAAGGGGATTCGCGACTGTCGGGAACGGATGAAGTCGTCGCACAGTTCAACGGGCGGCGGCCTTCTGTCAAACAACGGTGAAGCCATATGAGCAAAAGAAAATGAAAAAGGAAGGACCTAGCGCTCTGGGAGGTGCTTCACCTTGGTCCGAAACTAGGCAGCAGGTTCCGGACGGCGGAGAATGATGGAACGGCGAGGACACGTTCGACTCCGGCAGCTAGAGCTCGGCGTCGTCGCTGGTAGCTCGAGCAGCGGCTGCTGCGTAGGGTTGGATGGAGGCGGTGGCGTGCAGGGGCTCGGCTTTTATAGCCCAGGGGTGGTGCCGTGCATGGAAAGGGCAGCATCGAACTCGATCCATGCTTGGCCAGGAAAGGAAAGCTCGGCTTCTTATTTTGGAAAATGCTAGAGGAAGAAGAAAGGAAGGTGCCGACTTGGGCCTGGCTTCCTGCTGGCTGCTGCAGAAGAAGGTGGGCTGCCAAATGAGAAAGAAGGGAGGGAGTGGAGCTGGGCCTGCAGACCGAATATAGAGAGAGAGAGAGAGAGAGGGTGAAGTTCCTTCTCTTTTTCTTTTATTTAAACCAAAATTTGAAATGCAGATTTGAATTCATTTTGTTTTTGAACAACACCACTCAGTACAAAATAATAATGCACCAGTATGAATGCATAAAACATGTATCTACCTTATGATTGATTTTAATTTAACAAAATTAATTATTAATCTATGTTTAAATGCACACACACATAATTGCATCAAAAATCAATTTCACCTATTTTGGAAAGGATGCAAATTTTAGGGTGTTACATGAATACCAACTATGCCAAGATGAACAAGGACCTGACAAAAAGGTACTTTAAGATTACACCTGCCTAGTGGGAGATTTTCAAACTGCAGAGAAATGATACTGACTTTAAGAAAAAGTGTGAAGCTAACTCTAAACTAGCTAAGAGGAACAAGTACCACCACCATCTTGGTTCAGGTGGTTACAAGGCTCATATTCCGAAATGGCAGGCAGAGGAGGCCGAAAGGAAGAAGAAAGGAGAACCGGTGCTATCTGAAATGCTTGATGAAAGAAGCGCGAATTGGCTCTATGCAAGAAAAGCAAAACAAGAAGAGACTGGCGCTAGAGTCCCTGATGAAATCCAAGAGCCGGCCTGAGAAGATGTTTGAAACAACACGCAAAGAGAGAAAGGAAAATTCAAGAGAAAAAAAGGAGAAAGACATCTTAAGTGTTGGTCCGAAAACCCCGAGCATCCGGGGCGTGTCTGAGGCGTCTCGTCAAGGCTGGGGTGGAAAGAAGGATTCGGGGATGAGTGGGCTGAAATGTACAAGAAATGCGACCGATACAAGGAAGCAATGAGAGATGTCATTGAGAAAGAGGTGAAGAAACAAATCAAAGTAATCATGTCCAACATGCCATCAAATCCTGATCCCGAGTTTATTCAGCAATTAGCGAGTGTAATGTCTGTTCAACAGATGAGTGCACAGCCTTCACAGATGCCACGGGTTGCAACACAACCCGATCAACAGATGGATGTCTCCACCCAAGGTCCAGTTCTTCCAAGTAGTGTTGCGTCTACAGCAACCAAGGAGCACTACCCAGTGGATGACATAGTTGCACCAACACCTTGTAAACTACTCATCAGATATGGAATAAAGAATGTTCGTACCAGGGAAGTAGCTGAAGCAATCCCTGGCCGTGAATACCACCGTAAAGAAATTCCAGAAGAGTATTGCAGGGTTGAAGTGTCGACAGTCGTCCAAGGATACGAGGACGACGTGCTAGGAATCCCTGGACCTGAGGGTATCGAGACACTCGGACAGGCTATTAATAATTTTATTCTTTGGCCTCGACGAGACGTTCAGTTGACTCAACCATCGCCATCCTCTGAAACTGTAGAAGTTCTTCCTAACCCACAATCCTATGAAGGCCTCCCACTAACCCAGGAATCTTCACCTGCCAATCCTCCTCCTAACCCACAAGGCGAAGGCCTCCCACTAACTCAGGAATCGTCACTTTCTAATCCTCAAAACTCACCCTCAGCACATGATCCTCCTCCTAACTCACTGTCCGACCACCATCATCGCCACTCCACTTCCCCTTCCCCCCCGACAATGGAAAAGCTGGCTGAAACAACTCCAACACCAACGCCGCCACCAAAGCCAAAGAAGAAGAAACCCGTACCAAAGAAGTTCTCGGTACCCAAATTGGTTTCGCCATTCGAGCCAAAGAAGAAAAGTGCTGGCACGGCGAGGTTTTTATCAGGAATTAGAATGTCTCGGCAAGCACGTATCGTTGACTTGGCCGAGCATGAGAAGTCAGCATCACAATCTTTGGAGTTGGGCAAAGAGCATAATACGAAGATCATAGAGATAAAGAAGCCAATGTGGGATGATTACCAGAATGTCCCGACACAATATATCCATGGCAGGCCTCTTCTCAGCTGGGACAAACTTAAACAAATCCCAGCATGGATCAAAAGGATGCACGATTGGTATATGAGAGCATCTGCTGCTGGGATCTCGGCGATCAATGTTTGTATACCAGCAAATGCTTTTGCATCTGGACGAGAAAAGGCTATGGTTATCTTCGAGGACTTGTGGCTAATGATGAACCTCCGGAGGCTTGACGTCTGACTCATGGCGGTGTTTGCATTGTAAGTGTGACTAACAAATACATGTGTTACTATCATTGAGGTGAACCAAATCAACAGACATGCTTTTATTTCTTACTCTAACAAATACACGTGGGCCTTGCAGAATGCAATATGATGGGGAAGAGATGTGTTACGGTCTAGATCAGACATATGAGAAGAAAAAAGGATCAGGTATCTCAGCCCAATGAAAATATGCGAGGAGCAGCACACGTTCACAATCGGTGATGGCCATGATGATTTGAAGGGCTTAACACCTGAACAGGGTAAGGTGAAAAAAGCGGATCTAAAAAAGAAATTTAAAGCCAAATACTCCCTCTACATAGGAGAAGCAATGCTAAAATTTAAAAACAGGCATTGCATAGTGGCCCCCTACAATTTTAGGTAAGTATGAGTTTACATACATCAAGTTAAGAATTCCATGACACATGCCTCATCACAAATTTGATCCTGCAGGGACCACTAGATCTGTTTTTTAATTTATCCTAGGGAAGGAAGGATCTTTGGTACTAGACTCCGCGCATTACTCAACTGAAGCTTATGCACCATTCTTGACAATCTTAGAACGGTAAGCCTATATATATGCATGCTTTGTTTTATCTATAAGAGTTGCATAATAACTAGGTGATTCTATTCGAGAACACAGGACATATAGGTACTATAAGATTCAGAAAGGTCCATATGACCTTTCTAAACAAGGACAGCCAACGGATATACTTCATAACTGGCCAGTACGTAAATTTATAAGTGCATATCATACATGTACAATTAATACATAGTACATTTCAGAAACTCAATATACACTTGTCCATTATAGTGCCACAAGCAACCATCGGGAACGCTGCACTGTGGGTTCTACGTGTGCGAAGTTTATAAGAGACAACGGACGATGCATCGAAACTCGATAAGGTATAAGTAGCCGTCATTTATAAGTTTTGTCACTAATGCTGCTAATATTTGTTACCAAGTGAAAATATATAATGTTGAATTATAAACATACTTTCTTTTTCGGTCTATGCGAGAAGATCCGACAACCAATTTCGATGAAAAAGCATTATACAACATAGTTGAGGATCTCGCTCATTCATCATGAAAGAAGACATCCCACCTGAAGGGAAATATCACGATCCGAGCAGTGAATTAGGAAAGCCGGAATATAGAGCGCTAACTGATATTAGGCGTCTCAATCTTAGTCGAGACGATTATTAAGGCTTTTCTAATTAGAGAAAAATAGAAAACTTTGGATGTGTATATATGTATGATACATATGTGATGTACATGGATTTCTATTGAAGTATGTATGTACGATATAATGTAATTTTGATGTAAATGGATTTTTATTGATGTATATAAATGTATGATAGAATTTCATTGCATGTTATCATAAGTTTCAATATAAATAAATAGGTTTCCATTTGAATTTAAAAAATGGCGGGAATCTTTCTCTCGGCGGTTGCATGCTTGACAACCGCCGGTGGAAATGTGATTTCTACTGGCGGTTGGGGAAGTGAACCGCCAGTAGAATTCACATTTCCACCGGTGGTTGACTTAACCAATCGCCGGTGAAATCACATTTCCACCGCCGGTTCTCAAGCAACCGCCAATGAAAATGTTCCATTTCTATCGGCCTTTCCCCACCGGTGGCTCGAGATCCACCGGTGGTGAGGTGTTTACCACCGCCAGTGATGAGCTTTTCTGTACTAGTGAAAACCGCAACAAGAAAATAAAACTAGGGATGACCGATTCTAGGCCATTGGCTTGGAACAAAAAATTGTGGATGGAGCTTGTTACTACAAAGCCTATGGACGATTGTTAAAAAAACACTATGAGACAGGAGCTAGAAACAGGCTTCCAAATATTTAATAATGCCATTGCAAGTGTCTTATATTAACAAAGCTAGGAAACAAATGGGTTGAGCAAGTTTTCGTTCTCTCGGCATCTACTACAATAGTTTGTGACAATACTTGGGCAATAATGAATTGCTGATCCTTAGGGTAGTTAGAACTAACCAAATAGTAAATCAAATATGCCTAAATATCACACCAAAACTGCTGAAGCAACTCAGGATTGGATCATCTAAAACAACAGTAGATCGGAAAGGGGAAACAACAGTGCAAGCCACGACGAGGGCAGAGGCCATGGTCCTCCACTGTTGCACCGGTGACGGGCATCGGCACAGGTGACACGCACAGGCCCATCTGGCCATCTCCCTGCCTGGGAAGGACAGTATCTCGCCAGCAGCAGAGGGGCGAAGAGCGGGAAAAGGGTAGGCAGACGAGGCAGCGGCACGTACCTAGAGAGCAGGAGTCGTTGGAGGCCCTCCGCAGTGACGACGTCGAAGTCCTCGCAGCGGCGCGGCTCGCAGTCGTATTGGATTAGAGTTGAGATCCCTCTCCTGTCCTAATTGCAGCCTCCAAAATCTCAGCGACGTAGCGAAATCGTCAGGGATCCTCGATCCTAGTCCTCAGGATGTCTGCTTCCTTCTCGAATCGAGACCTCGCCGGCGAGAATCCGCCCCAAATCGAGGTCGTGCTGGTGAGAATCTGCCTCAAATCGAGGCCGCGCCGGTGACTCGACGACTCTGCCATCGTCGACGCCTCGACGTCGGCTGGGGAAGGAGTGGGGGCGGGGAGGACGCGCATGACGACGAGGTGCTTCCGCCTCCAACTCGAAGAAGCGGTCGGCTGTCTGGAGAAGAGAAAAGGGGAAAGCGAAGGGCGCACTGTTCAAATTTTTTTAAAAACCCCTGTCCGCCTTATTAACTGACCGAACAAGACAAAGAAAGGACAAAAAAAAGGAAAGATGGCAGAAAAAGGAGACGACACGCACTAAAAGGGAAAGCGAGCGTTGGCACCGCCCGAGTTATGATCAATGGTCATTGTTAACTGATCAATATTATGTATTGAACCAAATCTAGCTGATGAGGAGACCTTGCAGAGTCTAATAAGAAGGGATTTGGGCCAAATTTGGCTGCCCCAAGACCATACACAACGTGTCATGCAGTTGTTGTATCACGTACTTCCTCTGTCATGCAACTTGGTGGGCTTCAGCCCGTTGACACTTAAAGCCAGAGCAAGGCTGTGGACTGCATGCAGAGGGGCGCTCCAGGTGTTGGGCACGATGCTTACTATAGCAGATATTAGACACACCGGCAATGACAACCTTTTTTTCCACAACGACAATGCCGAGCGCTGGCGTGCGAAACTCATTGCCGGTGCCCGGATTGCCGGCACCAAGCTCAGCTATGGTGAATTGTGTGCGTCAATATATTTATAAATAATGGATTGATGTCCTCATTGTTAAAGGGAATGGTTATCAGTAGATCTCCGATTGTCTAGGATAGACTAGGTGCAATGTATTCAATAGTTGTTGGGTAGTTCCTAACTTGTAGCAAGGTATAACACGTGATGTATATCAACTGTAACTTGTTGTGTAAGCCACCGCTGGTGGGGCTATTCCCGGGCCTATATCAACACAAACCGAGTACCGAGCCAAAGATAACTCGTTAACCTAATTTTACATGGTATCCAGAGCCTTCTTCCCTACGGAGTCGCGCCGCCATGTCTTCTTCATCCTCCGCGCAGCATGCTGCCATCTCCAACCTTGGGTTCCTTCCAGTTAGCGAGAAGCTGAACCGCGGCAACTGGCCGTTGTGGCGAGCTCAGGTCCTTTCCTCCATCAAAGGGGTCAAGATGTACCACTACCTCAGCACTGCAACCGAGCCACCACCGATGTATCTAACTAAGAAGGAAGGAGATGACAAGGAGGCGGCGCAGATCCTGAACAAGGAATACACCAAGTGGGTAGCTCTGGACCAATAGGTCCTGAGTTATCTACTCGTCTCACTCTTGAAGGAAGTTCTGCAGCAAGTTGTAGATGCAACGACTGCGGCACAGGCATGGGCTGGGATCGAGAAGTTTTTCGCTTCCTAGTCCCGTGCGCGGCTGATCAGTACTCGCATGGCGTTGGCAACAGCGTCCAAGGGCGCATCAACAGTTGCCGAGTACTACACGAAGATGAAAACCCTAGCTGACGAGATGGCTTCAGCAGGACGTCGTCTTGAAGATGACGAGATCGTGTCCTACATTCTGTCAGGGCTCGATGATGACTTTGATGCGGTAGTATCTATCGTAGCTGCTCGGGTGGAGTCGATCTCCTTGGCTGAGTTGTACACTCAGTTGGTGAGTCATGAGCAGCGGATCGAGCTGCGCAGCGGAGGTTCCAACTCCTCCGCTAATTCTGCGTCACGTGGGAACCGTGGCAATGGCGGCGGCAACAACTACCGCGGGCGCGGTGGCTTCAGCCGTGGTGGCGGTGGCGGCCGCAACCAGAAAGGAGGGCGACAGCAGAATCGCGTCCCCTTCCAAGCTGGTGTCTTCTTCCAGATCTACACCAAGGAAGGACACATGGCCGTCGACTGCTTCAAGAGGTTTAATTCTGCTTACACAGGCCAGTCCCAGAAGTCGGCGTCGGCTGCTACAAGCTTATATGGAATCGATACCAATTGGTATATGGATTCCGGCGCCACCGACCACATCACAAGCGAACTGGAGAAGTTGACGGTGCGTGACAAGTACCGTGGAGGAGAACAAGTTCATGCTGCAAATGGATCAGGTTTAAAGATTTCCCATGTTGGTCATAGTATTGTGCAATCCCCTACACGTCAAATCCATCTAAATAATATCTTGCATGTTCCATCTACCAATAGAAGTCTAGTATCAATTCATCAGCTTACACGTGACAATGATGCATTTGTGGAATTTCATCCTGATCATTTTCTTATTAAGGAGGCGGCAACGAAGAAAATCCTCCTTAGAGGCAGGTGTAATGGAGGCCTCTACCCGCTCCAGCCTACATCGTTTAGGTCATCATCGAATAAACAAGCTTTTGGTGCAGTCAAGCCATCAACGTCGTTGTGGCATAGTCGCCCTCGACATGCCGCCTCTCCGTTGTTCAAGAGATTCTTAGTCAGTTTAAACTTTCATTTGTTAGAGATTCAAGTAATAAGCACGTGTGTGATACGTGTCAACAGGGCAAGAGTCATCAAATGCCCTATCCTATTTCTACCAGTGTGTCTACAGAACCTTTAAATCTTGTGTTTTCCGATGTTTGGGGTCCAGCACCCACATCAGTTGGTCGCTTTACCTATTATGTGAGTTTTATCGATGATTATTCCAAATTCACATGGATCTATTTAATTCATCATAAATCTGAGGTCTTCCAGTGCTTCCATGACTTTCAGAACTTGGTAGAACGCCAATTCAATAGGAAAATAAAGGCTATGCAAACGGATTAGGGAGGGGAATACCAATCTTTAAACTCCTTCTTCAACCGAATTGGGATTGCTCATCATGTCTCTTGCCCCCACGCTCACCAACAAAATGGTTCTGCTGAAAGAAAACATAGGCACATTGTAGAGATGGGTATCTCACTACTAGCTCATGCATCCATGCCTTTAAAGTTTTGGGACGAAGCATTTTTAACAGCAGTCTTCCTCATAAACCGACTACCCTCAAAAGTTATCAATCATGAAACGCCCCTCAGCCGTCTACATGGCATAGAACCGGATTACACTTTTCTCTACGTCTTTGGCTGTGCGGTATGGCCGAATTTGCGCCCTTATAATTCTCATAAGCTTGCTTTCCGCTCCAAGCAATGCGTTTTCATTGGGTATAGTAATTTGCACAAGGGTTTCAAGTGCCTAGATCCAAAGGAGGGGAGAGTTTATATCTCCAGAGATGTAGTTTTCGATGAAACAGTGTTCCCTTTTGCATCTATGCATAAGAACGCTGGAGCACGGCTTCGTGCCGAACTTCAGTTGTTGCCCGATGTTCTTCTGCATCCGTTTTTTTCTTTTGGGGATGCATCTTTACATGACCAACATCTGAGCTCTTCTAACCGTACTAATGTGCAGCCTAGTGGTGGTAAAGATTCACAGGTGACAGGTGACAGGTGAAGAAACCGATGGAAACCGTGCTTCGGGTGCGGTGCAGGATGCTTCTCCGGCTCCATATTTCATGTGTCGGGAGCTGGGGAGCAGCAACACTTCCCAGGATGATGCGCTGGCGCCTGACGAATTGCAGTCACCAGGTCCCAGGTTCGACCGATGCGCCTGTGCCCTTTGCCACGGGATCGTCTACGCCCGCATCACCAATCTCCCCCTCTCCTACGACTGATGTGGCTGCACACCAGGATCCGAGCGCGGGGGGACAGCAGGCAACAGAACAGCAGCAGCTCAACGGATCTGGTGTGGCTGACTTAGGATCCAGTGCGGGTGGCGATGCTGTGCTCCATGATGCTGCACCATCCATCGCCAATGGTCCTTCCCAGCCGGTGACACGTCTTTAGAGAGGTATCTCAAAACCAAAACAATATACAGATGGTACTGTCCGCTAGTGTATGTTGAATGCAGCAACTTCTGATGAGCCAAATAGCGTTAGTGAGGCACTTGGTGATCCAAAGTGGGTATCTGCTATGAATGATGAGCACCAAGCACTACTCCGGAACCAGACCAGGCATTTGGTACCACCACCCAAAGGGAAGAATATCATAGGATGTAAATGGGTATATAAGGTCAAGAAAAGAGCTAATGGCACCATAGATCGATACAAGGCGAGATTGGTGGCCAAGGGGTACAAGCAAAGGTATGGAATTGATTATGAGGACACGTTTAGCCCGGTTGTTCAGGCTGCGACTATTCGATTGGTGCTATTTGTTGCTGTCTCAAAAGGATGGTCATTCCGACAACTGGATGTCAAAAATGCTTTTCTTCATGGATTGTTGAATGAAGAAGTGTATATGCAGCAACCTCCTGGATATGTTGACAAGGTGTAAGCTTGACAAGGCGATTTATGGTCTCAAGCAGGCTCCCAGAGCTTGGTATGAAAGGCTTTGTGCAAAGTTACAAACTCTTGGTTTTGTTCCTTCTAAAGCTGACACCTCACTATTTTACTATAGAAGAGGGTCACACAGCATATATGTTCTTGTGTATGTGGATGACATAATAGTAGCAAGCTCATCGTCCGAGGCAACTAAGGCACTGCTTTGTGATCTTCAGAGGGAGTTTGCATTGAAGGATCTAGGAGATCTACACTATTTCTTGGGTATAGAAGTAAAGAAAGTACAGAATGGTCTGGTGCTTAGTCAAGGGAGATATGCTTGCGGATATTTTGAAGCGTTTAGGGATGAGTAATTGCAAGGAAATAGATAAGCTTTGTTGTGCGCAGTTCTGAGAAACTTCGGTGCATTGGATGGCACGGCATTGGGTCCCGATGACAGCAGCAAGTACAGAAGTTTAGTGGGAGCTCTTCAATATTTGACACTCACATGGCCGGATATTAGTTTTGCAGTGAATAAAGTTTGTCAATTCTTGCATGCTCCTACGACAGTTCATTGGAGTGCAGTTAAGCGGATCCTAAGATATGTGCAAGGAACCGTCAATTTAGGACTCAGGATTGGAGTATCAAAGTCTATGATAGTCATTGCATTTTCTAACGCTGACTGGGCTGGATGTGTGGATGACAGGCGCTCTACTGGTGGGTTTGCAGTCTTTCTTGAAGATAATTTGATCTCGTGGAGTGCAAGGAAACAACCCACTGTGTCACGCTCTAGTACAGAGGCAGAAGATACTCCCTCCATCCATTTATCGAAGTCATCTTAGGGTCATGCACAGTGGCCAAGAAGAGGTGACACATACAGACACTTGCATTAATTCCACCAGTGAGAGGAGCCGCATGCAGATGGTTGTATTAATTAGGCCAATGAGAGAAGCTGCATGCGCCTGGGAAGATGTGAAAACTGTGGTCCCTAGCTTAGATGACTCTGACTCTTGGAGAAATATTTTTTGGTAAGATGACTCCGATAAATGGATGGAGGGAGTAAGTCATTAGCAAATGCAACAGCTGAGATGATTTGGGCGCAGAAGCTGTTGACAGAACTTGGCATCTCTCATCCTCCTATGGCTCGGTTATGGTGTGACAATCTTCGAGCTAAGTATCTATCAGCAAATCCTATGTTTCATGCTAGGACAAAACACATCGAGATCGACTTTCATTTTGTGAGAGAAAGAGTTGCACAGAAACTTCTTGATATCAGATTTATCAACACCGGTGATCAAGTAGCAGACGGGTTTACTAAAGCTCTTCCAAGAGTCAAGTTGAGGGACTTTAGGAACAATCTCAACCTTGTATGTGGCTGAGATTGAGGAGGGGTATTAAAGGGAATGGTTATCAGTAGATCACCGATTGTCTAGGATAGACTAGGTGCAATGTATTCAATAGTTGTTGGGTAGTTCCTAACTTGTAGCAAGGTATAACACGTGATGTATATCAACCGTAACTTGTTGTGTAAGCCACCGCCGGTGGGGCTATTCCCTGGCCTATATCAACACGAACTGAGTACCGAGCCAAAGGTAACTCGTTAACCTAATTTTACACCCATTTCTCTTGTAAACACAAATATCTATGCTAATCAGTTGTCGTTTAGATATAGAGGAATTAGAATCTGATTCTAAAATATAGACTTGTAGAATCTGGATTCTAGCTTACAAAATCCCCACCTCTTTGGATCTTAGATTTCAAAGCTACTTTCTCCAAAATGCTCCTCAACCTTGCAGCACCTTATCATCATGTCCACGAACACATACATGTATGCTGTCCACGAACACTGCTCGGAGATCTTTTTATCTGATTATTGGAATTAAATAATCTGATCCAAACAGGCTTTTAGTTGTATAAATAAATATAACTTACTAGAGAGTTCAATTGAACTGAATTTAATCAGCAAATATTTCTTGCATCCAATGCGAGGTCGCTGCAGTGCGTGGTCGTCTCTAGCTTACCTTGTGTGAGATCGAGTGCGTGCTGGGTCAGTAATGTAGCAGCAGGATCAGGTGAAATGAAGAGGACTGGTAGGAGGACGCATCTATGAATGCTGAGATGGATCGAGTTCAATGTTGGCAGGCAGGCAGGAGGCAGGAGCGGATGAATTGAATGGCATCAGGGCCATGCTCGCTAAGCGTACTCCCTCCATCCCAAAAAAAGAATGATATTTTAGGTGTTCGTGCCATAAGTTTGACTCGATTTGTAGAAAATACGTATAATATTTATATCTCCAAATAAATTTATTGAAAAACTAGATCTGAAGATCTTTCCGATGATACTAATTATAATACTAATGGATGATATTTATTATTTATAAAAATTGCTGGCAGTTATTTCTCGGAAAACGAGAACATCATTCTTTTTGTGAGCGAGGGAGTACGTAATTTCTTGCCGTGCGCAGTGCAGCGTGTGCCTGCACTTCATTCAGAAACACCACCGATCGAGTGTTGTCATGTATGCATGGTTTTTTGCTGAAACATAAGCTTACACGCAAGAACATCTTAATGATCTTTGCAGGTGTAAAGTATCAATCTGTCATTTTTTGAAACTGCTCGCAGGCAGCAGAAACAGAGGAACACGAATTCACATTGAAACAACGGGGATTCTCCTCAAAGCCAGACACTGCACGAACCTTTAGAAACATGGAAATGCATGCCATATAAAAGCCCACAGGCTGTGCTGTTGACTTGTGCCCACTAGTTCACAGACAGCTTCACAAGCACATAGCAGTCTGACATATACGTACAGATCTTAAAAACTCATCAGAGTTCCTGAATCCTGACCAATCTCATGACTGGAGCCAGATACGTATCAATGCACCAAGGAATTACTCCTACATTGATCAGATGCATGCATGACCACTGCTCACGTCAGGCGTTCATGACACTATATAAATAAGCTCCCAGGATCTTTGGACAGATTGGGAAAATTAAATGTTCATCTTATATGCAATCCAGCCAAGAGCAGAAAATGTTCAGGACACACCAATTCTTGGATCACTGCAGATACTAAACCATTTATAGGCCCTAAACCATGTTACTTCCTGATTTTAGTGAATAATGTAACAACATAAGTTTATCACACTACTACAAAAATACCTATTACTGCTAGTTCCAAATTTCCATCAGGAATCATCGACAGCGGACAAGCAATAGTGATGCCTTACCCTGTCACTGCAAGTTCTGCTTATGTTATAAAACGGCCACCACTGTTGATTAAAATAGACAATGTAAGTGCGTTATAACTTCCGTTGTAATCAAGAACACTAGCAGTGATACTACCAGTGTATCTTATTAGGAAATCAAGCTAATGGCATCAATCATCATGCTTTATATTCTAATCATCTAAGCTACATGTCGAAACCTTTGTGACATAACCGCCACTTTTATTTAAGTAATTTATGATTTTTTTGAATCAGTAATGTTCAAAACAAGTCCTTAGAAGAGGACCAAATTACATCTGGGTCCCACACAGCCAGATGACTACGCACCCTACCACACTACGCGGCTGAGGGCACACGCAACATCGTCGAGCAGATTACGAGCGGGGGTTATTTTAGAGGCGCTACGGGCGCTTAATTAGGACCTACTCCCTCCGTCCCTTTTTATTTATCGTCGTGGGATGCGTGCCACAAGTTTGACTTGATTTATAGAAAATACGTACAATATTTATATCTCCAAATAATTTTGTTAAAAAACTAGATCCAAAGATCTTTCCGATGATATTAATTATGATACTAATCGATGATATTTATTATTTATTAAAATTGCCGGTATTTGTGTCTCGGGAAACGAAACGACAAATAAAAAGGGACGGAGGGCGTAGATGGATTGATGACCTCATAGGGCGAAGCTCTATAAAGAATTAAGTCATCGGTGGTCATTATCTCAGTAGAACCAAAGACGAAATCCGGTCAAGAGGCAGCCATATCTGTTGTCACATGTACCTAAGCAACCCAAATCCAAGCTGAATAATTGAAGCCAATGGTGAAGAAATTTGACTAGCAACTCAGAGAGAGGAAAATTGCTCAAAAGGTGGAATGAGATATGATTTTATTGGTAGTTGTCTAGGATTCACCACCAATGAAGAAGGTGGGCCGCAATAGCCATGGTGAAGAGGAAGCAACAGCCCTTCCACAACCGCTCAGAAGAAAAGACCAAAAGAACGCTCATGTTGGCCAATAGAAAACCGAAGACTCTACATTTAGTAGCAATAGAAAGAAGGGTGTGTTGGAAATAATAGCAATTTAGTGATGCATAAATTAATTCCGACAATTAGAAAAAAGAACAATAGCATGTATCATGAGAAAACGATTGACTACTAGCACTACGATCCGAGACAAAATCATATCGCTTATCGCTTAGTGCTAGTAATAGAAGGAATACAAGAACGAACAGCAGGAAGAGAGTAGACATCCTTACAGTGGGTTGTCGGCACTAAATCTAGCGCAAGAGAAGACGAAGCAGACCGGCGACGGAGATCAAAGGATGGCGTCGAAAGGGAAGTAGACGTCCAGCGAAAGCGAGTCGACGGCGCGCTTCCCAAAAACCTTTATACGGCCCCTACCCCGTGCGGGGACACGAGGGGACGTAGGCTTCAGAGCCTGCTCTCCCGGCGGCGATGGCACGTCGACGGCGGGATGGGGAAGAACGGCGGCAGCACAGCGCAAGTGGCATGGGAAGAGATGAAATCTCTGTATGAGGACGACGTCTCACCCCCTTTATATACACACGCGTTGCAGCTAATAAGGTAAGTAATTAGCCGCACAATCACAGCACTAACGTGATTAACCTTCCATTAATCAACTAATCAGTCAATCAAAGCAATCACCATTAATGCGAGAATAATTGCTTGCCAAAGATAAAGCGGCGCAATTTTCTCCATGCATGCAAAAATTTTGAGTGGCAAAAGGTAGCCATTATGTAATGTAACCATCCAAATTATAAGAGCACAAGTATAAAAACAATCACTTGAGCCCATATAATCCCGGTAGTCCACTGAAATCACGAAGGACTTCAAACCAACCAACATATAAGCCAAGATCGTACTGATTCAACAAAACAAAGTCAAATGTTATATCCTTTTCACAAATAGTTCAACATACATCAGAGTGCAAAATAATTATTACAACATAAGTTTACATGTAGCGAAAGCAAAGTAATTTGAAATTTGTACCCAAATACATGCCAGTACCAAGGTCAATCCAATAAAAGCATTATGGATAAGATAAGAAGGATCATGCCCATGATCATACTCCACCGCTATGGTAGGAGCCATCCAACTCTTGCAGTAGCCATGATACATCACAACCTGCAACAAGTGGGAATAAACCTTGAGTACGAGGATGTACTCAGCTAGACTTACCCGTCATAAACCAGAAATAAAGTGACACCAAGGAGTATGCAAGGCTTTATATAGGTGGGGCTAGCTTGACAACTTTTGCATAAAAGCATGTCATATTAAAGAAGTATTTTATTATACTAGCAGCAGATTATTATTAATTAAACTTTCATCTAGATTAGCACCTGTACTAAGCAATCACTTGATTATATACAAACATTAATAACCATATCAGGTTTATTCTAGCTATCAACATTACCATCATCATGATCATCATCAATATTAGAACCATCATTATTTAGTAAGTTCTACGGTGCCGCAGACAATGGTCAAGTTCTCACTATCCGGGAGAGACGGCGATTCGAATCGATTCCTACTGAACTCAGAGGGTATTCTCAACACACACCCATGCTTCCCCCGTCGAGGTTGCATTAGATTACCACTGGTACAACTCAGGCGCGGGTCCGGTTTATACGTCGGCAAGACCGGAAAGACAAGAGCCCGGGATGTTCAAGCCATGCTAACCCAAGGTCGACGCCGGGACGCTTATACATGCATGCCCTTGGTCTAGTATGCCGCTTCCCGCGAATTGCCCAACCGCCCCCCGCGTCTCCGTCTTGAGTTGAGCTACTTGGCTTCGCGGCCTCGGCACTCAGGCCCGGCCAGCTATGTGTTGGGCTGCGTTCAACATGACCAAGCACGAACAACGCTTCCAGTCCTTAAACGACTAGACAGGGTCCACTGTCCCTGCCCGATCTTCTTTTATTTTAACACATGGTTCTTTTCCACGATAGCATATATAGCCAACCGTGACCAGAGAAGTATCAACCTATATCTCGCGGGTGACAGGGAATCACCCGACTTCTACCGGTCTAAGCATGGCTAAGCATTTATCTCGATACCTGAACTTAATAGGATTCAAGGTATAATTTGCTGGACAAGGAAGGGATATAAATGCGGCAAGTGTTTGCAATCAACTCCTATAACTTAATGCAATAAACAGCATAAAGTACTCAATTGCATTTTATAAAAGGTGGGAGGCTTAGAATGCTCCGGGGCTTGCCTGGAATATGACCCAAAGTCAGTCAAGTTAGCTTGCACCGTCTTCGGGTTTGACTCCAACATCTCATTCTTCACGTACCTAGATGAGATGCACAATGCATATGTATCAAAACATGGAAGTGCAATAGATGATGCATCACTTACAATAAGTAAGACAAGCTAGCATAGTCACACTAGATGACATGAGCACATTAGGGAGCAAGCTATTCACAATCATACCAAACATATAGATAACAAGCATATGAAATATGACACTAATATCACAAGATCTCAGGTATATTACTTAACCATCAATAAAGACATGAGTCACACTTAGCAACACCCAAAGCAAACAACTAGGACTAGAATTAACCAAATCCTGGACATACATGTAGCAGCTGAGTAAATAAATCATATCTGGAGTTCTACAACTCCAAATGACTTGCAACAAGACAATTTAGAAATCTTATAAAATTATCTATAAATAATCTTTAATCATCAAAGCATGATCCACAAGTTTAGTAGGTCGAATTTACACATGTATAGGATCAGGTCTAGAATTTTCAGAGAGAAGTCATTTCTAAAGCTGAACATTACACAGCCATAAGTCACAAACTATAAAAGCTATAGCTATGAAAATTTAACACAAACTAGATATGTAAGTTATCTACAACTTTGTTATAGACAAGTTATACAGAATACATCATTAACAAAATGCAATCATCAAGGTTCTAGAAACTGTCCAGAAAGCCTCCAAATGGAATAATTTGAGCAAATAATATTTTACTTATGTTTCAAACATCAATTTGAGCACAACCAATGTTACCAACAGTTGACATATATTTAATAAACACCAAAAAGTATGATGACCACTCCTAAATAAATTATTTTTATACCCTTTTCCATTTATTTAGATAATTAGGTGGAATAAGGAGCATATATGGAACACATACTAAAAGTACACAGTAAATTCTAATAAAATTACAGTAGCTTACATCTATTACCAAAAGTCTTCTATCCAAATTTCATAGCATTTGAATAAGTAAACAACCTATATGAAAAAGACAAATCTTAATTGCTATTAAACATGTGAGAGCAACTTAATTCAAAAACTCAATTCTTTTGGTAAATACATGGTCATGATAAGTATCCACAAGTCACAACAACATCATAGAAAGGCAGTGGAACCACATTTTCCATTTATACATTTTTATTTCAATTATTACTCAATTAAATCTGATTCCTAGGCATCAAGCAAGATAAATCAATAACTCAATCAAACTGCATCCAATGAACCTCAAATTTTTATCACAGCACGCACATAGCATAAGTAGACTAAAATTCAAATTTCACACCAAAAGGAGCAATAAAACTTGAGATATGAATTTAGCAATAGCAAACCCTAGATACTAAAGATCTATTTTTACTGTAAACACTTTCTACTAAAACATGCAATGTTATTACTCCACTGCATAGATCTACTCACAAGGATTCCAAAAAGTCCTCATTTGACATTTTACGATTTTTCTGTGATTTACTACGAATTATAGAACTTTCAGCCATTTACTAGAAAAAAAAGAAAAACGAAAACCATATGAGACAAACAACTTGCATCAGGACCCCTGTATTTTCTGCAAATAAAACCGCACTGTTGACACTATTTAACTGAGTCATGGACTTTGCAGAAAAACCCACGAAAAGAGCTTCTATTTGCATCGCGAACTCCACCTTCTTCTTCCTCTGGACAGGAAGCAGAGGAGGGAGTCGGGGCTTGCTGCTCGGCCGGTAGCGGCCTCGCCGACACGAGGAAGAGACAGCGCCACGGCGGCCCGGGCCAGGCGCGGCCGAGGTGGCCTCAGCCGGCCAGGGGTGGCGCCGGTTGGTTGGCCACGGCTGCATAGCGGCCCGGGAGGCGGCGGCCTGCCGGCAGTGGCCAGCAGCCAGCCGGTGACGACGGGCGCAGCCTTTGGCGCCCGGGGGGTTGGGCAGCGGCAGCAGGGCGAGGCTCGGCCTGCCGCTGCTGGGCAGGAGCGCCGCCATGGCGCCCCTGGCCAATGGCGGTGAGCACGGCGACCACCAATGGCGAGCAAGCACCGTTGGCGAGGGGAAAACGGGGCAAAGACAAATAAGGCGCGCACGGCGGCCGAAGCCGATGGCAGCGGCCACGGCACGCAGGAAGGTGCAGAGGAGGTGGAACGGTGGCGCCACGGGAGCTTGGTTGCCATTAATGGCGGCCGGCCCTGCGCGCTCCAGCAGAGGGCGAGGAAAGGCGAGAGCAGGGTGGAGGGAGGCCGAGAGAGTGAGGAATGAGGTGCTGGGCGACCTCGGCCTCTTCCCATCCGCAGTAGGAGCAGAGGCACGTGGCAGCAGAGGGTGGAAATGGTGGGGGCGAGCTCTGTGCATGGTCGCCACGTCCAGGGCACGCGTCGCCCTTTGGGCATTTCACAGAGCACGTGGCGAGCACGACTTCGGTTGCGATTTCGGGCAGGTTACAGGCCGAACTGGGCTTTGGGCCTTGAATCAAAATTGTTCCCATAAGGTTCCTCTCCGATTTTCATTAAGAAAGCATGGTCATTAGGGCTTTAGATCAGTGAGTAATTAGCTCCAAACCTGACAGTGTCAGCGAGTTACGGGGAACAGAAAACAGACATCAAACCTTGTCAAACTGAGTCGGATCAATTTCATCTTTTGATATGCTCTTCCTCAACTAATTGCCATCAACTTCTATTTTGGGTTCCACTCAAGTTGCTTAACTGAAATTGGAGAATGCGAGACGTCGATCTCGGAAACACCATTTTCAGCATTTTAGAAATATCCTAACTTCCAAGTCAGCCCTCAATTCTGCCTGGTGAGCACTTTTGAGCATGTTAGGTTCATTTTCATGGCTTGGCCTTTAAACAAAGTTTATTCCTTATAAAATTCTCTACAACCTTGATTAAGGGTGCATAGGCATATAAACAATCTAAGCTGCACTTTATAAATGGTTAAGCAAAAGTGCTCTAGGGTCAACCTAGGTCAAACCATCACTTAAGGGCATTTTCTGGGTATTTGCTCAATATTAACCCTTCATGACTTTTGTTGTAGAGTTAATGTAGAGTTATTTGAGCAAGGTTGCATGACTTGGTTGAATCTCCATATACTCATGCTCTTGATAAGGCCTTTCAAGCACGGATAAAGCTTATCATTTCATGTGGCTTTTTGATTCCAAACTTCATGAAACTTTTCCAGTGATCACTATAGGTAGATAGTGATGTGAGACACATGAAAGAAAGTCCATTATCACTACTCGCATGTATAGCTTAAGTCTAATCTCGCTGCTAAGCTAGTGACTAACACCTAGCGTGTTACAGCCCGCACCAAGCAAGGCCGTGGTCGGACCATTCAAGCGCATGTCGTGCGCCCATGCCCTTCGCCCCGACCGGCCCGGCGAGGCGAGGCGAGCGAGCGCGCGCGTGTGGGCGTCCCTTTTCCTCTCTCACTAGCTTCAAATAAGTGGAGGTAGCTCAACTATTTAAGTTGGCCTCACTCCCCTTGAACTAGCAATGTGGGACTAAAGTCCCCCACCATACCATGCATGTGTGAGTGGGCCTTTGGAATTTATTTGGAATTGTTATTTGGGCCAAGCCTAAATCTTCTAACAATCCCCCACCAGATCCCGTAGGCACGCATCATTTTTCCCCCCCGCACCAAAGTACTCAAGCATATACCAGCTATTCAGTGGAGACCGGTTAAGGTTGAACATCCACCTAGAGCAACAAGATAGACTCATCCACAACTGCACAATGGACTAAGCCTTGAATTGGCTTTGGTGTGAACAAGCTTCTCTTGAAGTCTTGACTCGATACTAGATCGCCATTTGCCTACCCCCCGCGAGTGGAGCGTATAAGTCATACTCCTATCTCACTTCATGAGCT
>JADLZL010007505.1:0-87358 GCA_015844335.1 Chrysopogon serrulatus | reverse complement strand
AAACATTTTAATGATTGCAATGCCCCGTGGCAAATAACTTGATTGTTACAATGGTATTGGGCCAAATATTGACTTGGCGGTGTTTGACTTCATATTCCATATTTGAGTGATGTTCTTGAGGAAAATTTACCAAGAAAAACACCCTTGAGCAGTTTTATACTAGTTCCTTGTCCTAAAAAAAAATAATGTCTCCCCCCCTTTAAAATGTTGTTCAGATTTTCATATTAGTCAAAAATTTAAGTTTAACTAGGTTTATAAAAATAGTAACATTTGCATTTTCAAATAAGAGTTCTATAAAAATATGCAATGATTAATCTAAAGATACTTATAATGCATCATAAATACCAGTAATCTTTGTACATGTTTAGTCAAGGTTGAGTATGTTTAACTCCACGATACGTGAGAACAACAGTTAAAAAGGAAATGAAAATAAGGAGTATATTTCTAGACGTGAGATGAATCAAACTCTCTTAAATTTGATAAAGTTTATATAAAATGGTACCAACATTATATCTCCAAGTAGATTTACTATGGAAACATATTTCATAATTAATATAATAATATTTGGTTGATGTCACAGATTTTAGTATTTTTATAGATTTGGTCAAACTCACAATTGTTTGACTTATTAGTACTTGAAAAATGCATTTTTCTAGACAAAAGGAGTAGTATATAACACCGATTTTCAATTTCTAACTTGTGTTGGTGGGTTATTTTTCATAAGGGCCTTTGGATCACTGGATTTATTTTCTCACAAATTATGTATTTTTCTGTGAAATTGAATTGATTTATGTGAAATCCCTATAATCAACAACATTGGACTAAAAAGGATGCAACGATACAATACTTCAGAATATTATTATAGGAAGTAATACTATACTACAAAATGAAGCATGCAAACATAATTTAGGGCAGGAGTGTTTACCATTATCTGGTATCATATATGCATTAATTCAAGAAACATATTAGGGTTGTTTAGCTGGTCATATAAGCCGACTGATAAAATATACAGACTGATTTGTTATGAGAGAAAAATATTTTCTAAACGGCTGATAAGTCTGGCTGATAAGATAAACAAACATGGAATTATTCCAATATTTAGCAATTTTAGCTTGCATCAACAAAAGGTATTTAGCATAAGAACAAAAAAATACAATAAAAGAATGATTGTACGTGTTTTCGTGAGCATCCGTGTTTGTACGAAAACAAAAGTGAAAAAAGTTCGACTAGGCCAACTGGGCCGACACTCTAATTAGCCCATCTCAAAGAGCGTCAACTTATTACCAGGCTCACACCAGGTCCACCCCACCAGCACAGACGTTGAACCCAAGAAGAAACTCGGCTCCAACTCTTCGGCCGACAAACTACAAACCGAAACTATTTAATTTAGGAACACGACATTTAATTTAGGATTAGGACGGAGTAGTATCTCTATAACTGACATGTGCACCCAGTCACCCACGTTAGATATGGGCCCACTGTCATGGGCACAGTGCCAACCAAGCATTTATATATGTGACAGCCCAACCACGGAAACAGGCACGCAACCACCTCTTTTCGTGAAGCAAAACAACACACCACCGGCAACAGCAGCGAGGTTTTCCCCAATTCCCCATCTCCCGTAGCAGACAGAGCACGCGCTTCCTTCTGAATCCCGGTCGCCAGCCATGGCCTCCGCACCGACGCCGCCGCCCCTCCTCCCGGTGACCAACCCGGCCCCCGGATCGTCCCCGGCCGTCGCCGGAGGCTCCGATGCGCCGATCGCGACGCCGGCTTTCCGGCTCTTCCTGAGCCGGCTCTCCGACTCGGCGCGGCGCTCGCTGTCCGATCGCCGGCCGTGGGGCGAGCTCCTCGACCGCTCGGCGTTCTCGAAGCCGGACTCCGTCTCCGACGCCACCTCCCGCCTGCGCCGCAACCTCGCCTACTTCCGCGTCAACTACGCCGCCGTGGTCGCCTTCGCGCTGGGGGCCTCGCTCCTGGCGCACCCCTTCTCGCTCCTCATCCTCCTGGGCCTCCTCGCCGCCTGGTGCTTCCTCTACCTCTTCCGCGCCTCCGACCAGCCCGTCGTCCTCTTCGGCCGCACCTTCTCCGACCGCGAGACGCTGCTGGGGCTCGTCGGCGCGTCCTTCGTCCTGCTCTTCTTCACCTCCGTCGCGTCGCTCATCATCTCCGGCCTGCTCGTCGGCGGCGCCCTCGTCGCCGCGCACGGCGCGTTCCGGGTGCCCGAGGACCTCTTCCTCGACGAGCCCAACGCGGCCCCCGGCAACAGCGCGGCCCAAGGGCTGCTGTCGTTCCTTGGCGGATCCGGATCTGGGGTTTGAGGCGGCGGGCGGCGAGATCTGGTAGGGTTCTTGGGCTCGACAAGTTCGTATTAAGCAGTTATGCTGGAAACTGTGTGGATCTAGTCTTGTAGAAGTAGCTTATTGCTTCCCATGTTCCTCTTCGTGTACCTACAGATCTACTGGCTTAGTGCTGGTTTCGATTGATGCACCGACTTCTGCGAAGATCAGCAAATTTTATCGAGATTTTACCCTATATTGAGTTTAGTGCCAAGTATTTGAGTAATATCACTTATGAGTTTGTGGTGTCAAACTTTCAATATGGATTGTATCTTCATTCATATGCAGTGATCATACGTTAATATGCATCACTCGTTCAGTTGTTCCATTAGTATTTCTTTGTGCTATACTTGGTATATGCTTGTGGAAACTAATGCAATTCTCTGACCATGAGTACTGAGGAGTGGTATGTGGCGCATTGAATTTTTACCTGATATATATGTTGCTAGATGATGTATCTCTTCTCTCTAAAATCATGCTGGAGTATGATAAATTGTTTGATCATCTACTGTTGCATGGAGTTTGTCTTGTTAGCTGCTGATGTTGTCTGAAATAAGATTTTAAGCAAGAATGGGCAATCAGTTCCATAGTATTTTTGTGATAGTCAGGGTCCTAAAAAAACTGTAGAATCCTGCTATCAGGCAAATAAAACACTGGTGAGGCGATCATTGTGAGCTGGTCTTTATTTTTTCAGACCACTTTTTCAGATTTTGATGTATCATCTACTTTGCTAAGCTTTCTCTTGCTAACTGCTGATGTTGTCTGAAATAAGATTTTAAGTGGAATGGACAATCGGTTGGTTACATAGTATTTTTGTGATAGTCAGAGTCCTTTTTTTGGAATCCTGCTATCAGACAAATAAACAGTGGTGTGGCAGTCATCTTGAGCTGGTCTTTTATTGTTTCAGGCCACTATCAGATTTTGGTGTAAGTGGAAAATTGTTGAAATTTTAAGATCAAAACGAGAAAGATAATAAACTGGTACTGGGATTGAACCAGTTGTGTCCAGCTGATGTCATGCAAATCGCTTCTGAAATCTGGTTATAGCTGTATATTGTTATCTTTGTGTTTACTCTCACTGGAGCTATCCAGGAAACTTTTGACAGGTGGTTTCTGAAATTATGAGCTGTATATTATCTTTTGTTTATTCTCATTGGAGTTATGAACTTACAAACTTTACTTGGTACTAGTACTGTCCTTTATTTTTTTTTAGGGCTTAAGAGCCGAAGGAGTAGTGCATTACTCAGTTTTTTTTATGACCCGTTGATCTTTTTTGCCCATAGCAATTGAAGAAGAGTTCTAGTTGATCTATAAACTTGTGTCAAAGTAACAGATTTCTGTTTACATCCCAAAGTTTATAACATTTTGGTGCCAATAACCATTGCTATGGGGTAAAATTTTCATATTCATTGTTATTAAGATTGGATTTTCTACTGAATTTGCATGGCAGATTGTCTCACTGTCGGCGTCCAGATATATTAAGGTGGTCTGTATTTTCCGTGTGGCTACGCAAGATATGTGTCTTGACTGTTTTGCTTAGACGGGACTGTTTGCTACTGAAAACCAGACCCCGCCGCAAGTAATTGATCTGTGGCACATTGCTTAGGCACTGTCTTGTGATCGTTAGCTTGCAATAGCACTGTCATGTGATGTTTTTCGATAGCCAATACATTTTGTTTTCCTCTTTGCTTACTGAAAATGTGACCTCAGTCCTCAGATACCTGATTTATGACTAATTTTCTGAGTTCGTTTTCTTGCAAGCTTGTGCTTTGCCTGGTTTTGGTTAGAGGTACATGCAACATATTTAATCGATGATGGTAATAAGATGTGAAAAATTCTGCAAGGCTTGAGCTGGTTAATGATATCTGTTTGAGCACCTTCCAATACTTACCACATGTCAATTCATGGGTTTGGCAAGCCAATAGCTTGTTTCGAACTGATTCACCTAGTGCATTTGGCGTGTCGTTGGCGAGGAGTATCTGAGTGAGATAGTGTGTTACACTTGAGCATCACGTCCATTAATTAATTGCTTGTCTTGACAAACTCACAATTGGTTGAAGGCATGAATCGACCCTTCATCTGGACCTAGGTACGGAGTTTGGTCTTGGGCTTCATGTGGGACAAGTTGTACACTTCTATAGGGTTAATCAACCATTTCAAATTGTCACGCTCTCGGTTATGGGCAAGTTTAAAAATATTTAGCTTAATTGTAGGAAATAAAAAATCTTGGAAGATTCGAGTTACTTGACTTATGGGATACCAGCCTTTCATGCAATGCTACTCTCTAGTCTCTACATCCTTACCTTGGTAAAACGTGGGTAATACATGCTTCTAAGCAAATTCAAGCACACCTTGCATCCCCTGTGTTATTTATTTACTAAACATGGATAAGTCTAGCTACTAACCAGTGCTCACGTCTTGCTGTTAAGTTATATTTTGCAAGTTATCGGAGACCGCAGTAGCCACTCGAGCAAAATTTGAGCATGGTCAGATGCATCTATTGACTATTGTGCTTCACTGGAAGAGTGACCCTTGGACGAAGCACAGGGGGATTTGATAATTCAAATGTCAGAAATCTTGCATTTCAATTAACATGCTGCACCCTGAAGGAGTTTAACATGTACCATCTGGATATTCTTGAATTATCTTTCAAACATGCTTCTCATGTTTGAATAAACCTCGAGTTTTTGCAATCATTCATGTATTAACTGTTTCAATTATCATGCATACCCTAATAGCATCACGTCCATTAATTAATCTCCTTGTCTTGACAAACTAACAATTGGTTGAAGGCATGAATCAACCCTTCATCTTTACCTAAGGTACGGAGGCAGGTCTTGGGTTTCATTGGTTGGGACAAGTTGTACACTTGTTTAAGGTTAATCAACCATTTCAAATTGTCACGCTCTCGGTTATGGGCAAGTTTAAAAAATATTTAGCTTAATTGTAGGAAATAAAAAATCTTGGAAGATTCGAAATAGGTCCCTTATGAGATACTAGCCTTTCATGCAATGCTACTTCATCCACATCCTTATTTGGTAAAACATGGGTAATACATGTTTTTTAAGCAAATTCAAGCATATAACCTTGCATCCCCTTTTTGAGGGCTAAACATGGATAAGTCTCACTCCACCAGTGCTCACGTCTAGCTCCTAAAATTTTGCAAGTTATCAAGCTATTTTGTAAGTTATCGGAACCACAGTAGCCACTCGAGCAAAATTTGATCATGGTCAGATGTTAGGGGAATAAAGAATAGCATGTGGATCATATTTATTGACTATTGTGAATTTGAAAAAAAAAAAAAAAAAGCATGAACTAGAACAAATATTTCTTGGACGAAGCAAATAGAGAAAGCCCTGATAATTCAAATGTCAGAAACTTAAATTTGAGATTAACATGCTGCACCCTGAAGGAGTTTAACATGTACCATCTGGATATTCTTGAATTATTTTTCAAACATGCTTCTCCGTGTTTGAGAAAAATTCGATCATTTTTTCAAATCATTCATGTATTAAAGTTTAAACTTAAATATGCACTACGTAATCCTGGACTGCAGTTGGTGCATCTCCTAAAATTTCAGGCTTGTGCCTTGTTTGGATATTGTATTATAAAATACATAGTATCAATAAAGTGGTTCTATTTTATATACAATGATGTAAGAAAAAAGAGGCAATTTGAAAATAGTGTTTTTTAAACTCCAAAAAACTCAAATTCAGAATAAATGGTTTTATAAAAGATGTTAATTTTTGTCATGTTAAACACTTCATGGCACTATAAAATTTATTTAGTAAAACTATATTTTTTTAAATATCTAAAAATACTTTGTATCCAAATAGAGCCTTAACTAGTTTATAAACCGGATGAGTCAAGAAATTGACATTTAGCTTAAGTTTTTAGCAGTCAAGAAATTGACATTTAACTAGTTTGAAAATGGTGTTTAATTAAATTAATCTAATGTTTGTTTAAATTTACATTAAAAAATATTAATATTTATTTGTTATTTAATTATTAAACATACTTACTAAATTACATATATCTATATTTTGATATATATATCTATTTAGAGTCAAATACTGACAATATATATTTTTATATAAATATCATTCTAACTTGCGACGAGGTAGTACTAGGTCCCCCACCTCTTCAAAACGCTGTCCCCTTGCTTACGCATAACCGCGGCGGGGACACGCGACACCATCTACCTCGCCGCCTCCTTCTTCCTTCCGCCCATCGAGTCGACCGATCGATTCTTCGGGGCCTCCCCTAGTCAGATCCCACTCAAGCCCAAACCCTACCCACCCCTCTCAGCCAGCGATGATGGCAGCGGAGCCCTCGCCGTCGGTTCCCTCCACCGCAGCTGACGACCTCGAAACCCTCGCCCTCGACTCATCCTCATCGTCCGCCGCCGCTACCGCCTCCGCCTCCACCGACCCCCTCCTCCGGCCACCTACCTCCCCGACCGCCGCCGCGAGCGGCGACCCCTTCGTCATCGACGACTTCCTAGACGAGGAAGACTTCTCCACCGCCCCGGCGCCCAGCGTCGCCAGCACGCCGCGCACCGCGCGCGGCGATGCGGCGTCCCCGGTGTTCGCCAAAATCACCGTATCCGATCCCAAGAAGCACGCGGAGCCCAGTGGCGGGGGTGCCGCCGGTGTGATCCCGGGGTCCGGCAGCTACTTCTCTTACCTCATCACCACGCGTCTCGCGGGTGGCGGTGGGGATGTCCGCGTGCGGCGGCGCTTCCGCGACGTGGTGGCCCTCGCGGACCGCCTTGCCGCAGCCCACCGCGGCCTCTTCGTCCCGGCCCGGCCCGACAAGAGCGTCCTCGAGGGGCAGGTCATGCAGCGCCACGACTTCGTGAGCCAGCGGTGCGCTGCGCTCCAGCGCTACCTCTGCCGCCTTGCCGCGCACCCCATCGTCGGCCATAGCCCTGACCTCCGCACGTTCCTCACGGAGCCTGGTGCCATCCCCGCCTTCCAGGGTGAGGCCCCGCGGTACTGGACTACCACGGTGAATGCTGCTGCTCCACTGGTGCCGACGAAAGCTGGGAGGGACTTGTTTGGGATGTTTAAGGGTCTCAAGCAGACGGTGGTGAATGGACTGGTTGCAACAAAGCCTCCACCTGTGGAGCAGGAGACAGACACGGAGTTCCTGGCGCACAAGGCTAGGTTTGAGGACTTACAGCAGCAGCTCACCACCAACATCGCAGCAGGTATTGGTCTACTCACAGATGTTGTGAAATAGCTCAGTTGCATGTATTGGCGCTTCCTTTTTACATACATATTATTATTACTATGCGAAGAATACAGAATTGCTCTGGCCAATCCTTTAACTTTGTATTTTATATATATGCAGGCGGAAGCGCTTGTTAAAGCCCAAGATGATCTTAGAGAAACTACTGGTCACTTGGGAATGACATTGATTAAGTTGGCAAAATTTGAAAGAGAGCAGGCAACATGTAATTCCCTAAGAAGACGGGCTGGTGAAATCCATAGTTTTGCAAATTCTGTTTTGAAGATGAGCAGGTCACAGATAAAATTAAACTCTGAAATTGTGAAATACCTGGTATGTTGATATATTGTGGACTCAATACTGGGAAAGTGTTTGTATCTTTTGCTGGAATTATCTGACTCACTAACATTGTTTATGGCTTTGCAGGGTAGTATCCATGAATACTTGGAGATGATGATATCAGTTCATCATGCATTTACAGATCGCTCTAATGCTTTACATCATGTGCAAAGTCTGTCAGCAGATTTGTTTTCTTTGCACACCAGGGCAGGGAGACTTGAATCTTCATCAGCAAGAGATATGGGGCATGAGTGGTCAACATATCAGAAGGTAGAGGGGTTGAAAGAAACAATAAGATCAGTGGAAGCAGCCAAAAGTGATGCACTTAGAGAATATGAAAGCATTAAGGTAAGCTGCCTGAAAAAGGTAAATGATAATATTCCATTGAAAAAGGTTAAGGAGCATGAACTTACCTAGGATAGTTACCTAATCATACACCTCATGGTTTTAGGTGCCAAAAAAAGAAGCGTGTACCTCTTAATTTTTGGTGTTGCAAGTTGATCCATGCCTTACTCTTGACATCAAATTAGCACATCTAGCAAAATCAGTATGACATAATTAAATGTTGTTTTTATGATTAAAATTATTTTCATAGATCAATAGGGATTAGAAAAACAGACACCATGAGGCACAATTCTAGTTGGGGAAAAAACAGATATGAACAGACATCCCCTTAGTAGGGGAAAAAGAAACCTTGAATCTGAGTCTGACAGATCAATACAACAATACCAAATCAAAAGAAGGCAATACGTAATCTAGGAGATATGGCTGCTGAGTATCCATGAACTTTGTTTCTTGCTCTAGTGCTCCTTGCTGTCACCAGTCGTTTGTTCTCACACCCCTCACTGGTTAATTCTCATCATCTGATTTCCTAGAAAATTAGAACCTGGGTTCCCTGCTAGGCTGCTACAGAATCACACATGGAGGCATCCTCGTGAGAGGTCTGTGTGCTGTTGTGGGAGCGTGGGGCCTTGTGTGCCTGCCTCAGTGCACATGTGGAGGGTGAGATTTGGAGACTGGGCAATCTTGGAAGAGGCAGCGGAGATGGGTGAGGGCTCGCCCAGAGCATTGAGTGTCCAAGGGTACAGGACAATGATCAGAGATGAGGATGCCTTCCCCATAACCTTGTTCTAATGGATACCTTCTCTCAATGGGCAAAGAATTTTTCCCCATACCAGCCCGCATCACCGGGTGTGGATTTGGGGAATGGGTATGGGTACCCAATGACAACGGAACAATTCTATAGGCCTTCCAGTTTATTTTTAGTCTGGCAGTTCTAATTTACGAAAGTCTAGAAACTAGAAGGGTGCCTAGAGGTGCTGTATCCAAATGGAGTGGTATTGAGGTTTTTTTTTTCTCTTTTAGCTTGAGCATATGTTATGAGGTTATTTGTGGAGAGTTAAAATACTTGGATGCTGGTGCCACTATGGCTGTCACTGTTACTGAAATTTGAAACCTCATTCATTGGCTTTAACAATGCAGGAAAACAACAAGATTGAAATAAAAAGATTTGACAAGGAAAGACGCCGTGATTTCATTGAGATGCTGAAAGGTTTTGTGGTAACTCAGGTAAGAGTGTTACATGTCCAGCAAAGAAAGCCACTTTGAATACATTGTACATTTGCTGACAAAAGGGAAGAATTGTGGTTAACTACATAATGTTTTGCTCTTCAATTGTCTGTATGCAGGTGTCGTATTCAGACCATTTTGCTAATATGTGGACAAAGGTAACAGAGGAAACAGAAGTATATGCAAACAGGAGCAACTGATGTACGTATAGGGAGTGTAGAGTAGTTGATTTTGATATATTTAATTTGCTCCAACATCCAGCGACACAACCATTCTATTTTTGCCCAATTTTGTCACAGTGGGTTGGTTGTAATGCCACATGAGTTATGTGCAGTCGTGAAATTGGGTTCCGGCAGATGAGCTTCTTGAGAACTGGCATGTTTGAGAACCATACGCAAGATTTTTCTCGGTGATAACTAACAGTTAATTGCCATGGCATTTATTATCCTGTTGTGTCCCCTAGCTTCTTGTGCACGTGTATGTTGGCACTAGTACAAAATGGGGAACGAAGCAGCTTTTCAGGTTTCATTGTTTCAGTTTTTCACAGATTGACCGTGGACGCTGACAGGGCAATCCAGCAGAACTTGTGGTTGTCGTCTTTTCTTATCCACACATCCTTGGCAATCTGCATGGAGTACTACCACCTGTCAAGAATTGGCGTTGAAATGATGAGATCGCTCGGACGTTTCACATAAACCTTACTACGAATTTGCTTCTTTCTCTATAGTGTCGTCGGCACGCCCAGCAATTTGAAGTCATCGGCTCTCGTGATCAGCACAGCTCAATCAGAACCCCAAGCAATGCTGTCGCACGCGCCGTCTCGAAGTCCCGCCGCCCCCTTCAAACCGCGCCCCTCCTCTGCCGGCTCCCGCCTCGGCGCCAAACACCTCACGGCCACCGCCGCAGCCCGCCGCAGCGTCTCCGCCTCCGCCACCTCACGCCGCGGTTTCCTCCTCTTCGTCCCCTGCTAGCTAGCCGCCGCATCCGCCGTCCTCCACCAGCTCCCGTCCGCCGCCACCGAGGCCGATGACGCCAAACCCCGGCTCCAAATCCATCGCCCACCGAAGAGCCCCTCTCCCAGCAGCCCGCCGCGGAGGATGAGGCGGAGGCGGAGACGAAGCCTGAGCCCAGCGAGTCGCCCATGTCGAGGGTGTACGACGCGACGGTCCTCGGGGAGCCGGAGGCGTTGGCGGGGGACGCGCGGGACCGGGTGTGGGAGAAGCTGGCGGCCGCGAGGGTGGTGTACCTCGGCGAGGCCGAGCTCGAGCCTGACCCCGAGGACCGCGTGGTCGAGCTCGAGATCGTCAGGGGCCTCGCGGGCCGCTGCGCCGACGCTGGGAGGGGCCTGGCGCTCGCGCTCGAGGCGTTCCCCTGCGACCTACAGCAGCAGCTCGACCAGTTCATGGACGGCAGGTGCGGCACTCTTCCCCTTCTGCGGTTTACTCTCTTTGTTAGCATGTGATGAAATTGTGGGAAGTTCAGCTAAGCTGGTCTAAAAAAAATGTGGCACCCCATGCACATAAAGCATGGAGAGTGATGTATCGTCACTGCTTTGCTTGCCTGGTCATGCATCTTATCCGTCCTCACTATGGTAGGCTGTGCCTGTCCCTCCTGTGTTTGTCTATCATGCATCCGGCCGGTGCTTAGGAACTGCATATGGTCCTATTCGATTCATGGATATCCAAGCAACCAAACGACACCTGTATCAGTCAGCGAGAACTGGTTAATTATTATGTACAGTATTACGTTCTTCTCCATTATACATACCCATGGTAACGAAGAGGGTTTTGTTTTCTCAATAAGAATTGGTTCCTCGTGGCATTACTGTCCATCAATTTGGGTTCAGTCTCCGTTTGCATTTAAATGTTCCCAGCCAGGATTTGTTCTCCAATACTACCCACTAAGAAAACCAGGTACCACTGCTCGTGAGGATTTTCTCTCTCACACAGGAAAACTGCCAATCGACAAAAGAAGGGGGTTCTTTGAAGTTTAGACTAACCCCTCAACCCAACCTAGACCAAGAGCTTGGAGTTTAAGGGCTCCAGCAAATTCCCAAAGTTTCAGATCTCCCAAGAACAGGCGCCTTGCATTTTGGACTGAAGAAAGAGCACCCTCAAAGGCACAAAAGTTTCTTTGTCTCCATATGGTCCAAGCTCCCAAAATGACACACCCGTTCTCAGTGAAGCATCAACGTGGTTGCTGACTTTCCTCCATCAATCCGCAAATTCTGCTCATTTTGTCTAGGAACCAATAGGATTTAACACTGAATGTTGACTAAGAAATGTGCTGGACAGTTTCATATTCCTGATTACAAAGAACACAGTCATCAAGGTGTGGACTGTGGAAGACCTCTTGCTATTCTATCTGCGGTCAAACATTTATTTTTAATGCCAAGCCAAATGAACATTTTGCATTTAGACGACACCCAAAGATTTGACCTTAACACTAGACAACAATCTGTTTTTACCATTTTCAATCCGAGAGTACTGACTCCTTTCCATCCAGGGTTCAAAAGTGATTGAACCATAGAACATGGCTCTGCAGCCGATTTGGAAGAGAATGAGCTGCTTGCCTCATGCTTCCATATATGTCGATCCTGATCCATGGACACTTCAACGTCTCCTAGGGTATTCCATAATTGCAAAATTTGAGAAAATTCGTCCTGGAAAGCCCACATTTTATATCTCTTACCCAGTCATGATTAGCAAGGGCCTGTGCAGTTGTATTGATGCATTTGTTTGGGACTATGGGAGCAAGATCAACCAAGGCCTGTCCATGTAGATGTTAAGTATAAGTAAGGGTATTAGTGCCTACTCCATTCCAAATTATAAGACGATTTTGTTTTTCTAGATACATAGTTTTACTATGTATTTAGATATACACTATGTCTAGACACCTAGTAAAAGCAATATATCTAAAAAAGCTAAAATGTCTTATAATTTGGAATAGAGGGAGTAGTGTCTAGACACGTAGTAAAAGCAATATATCTAAAAAAAGCTAAAATGTCTTATAATTTGGAATAGAGGGAGTAGTTTAGGATTTCCTTATGTCTCTCATGCACTCTATATACAATCTCCACTGGGCCTCAATACATTTACCCAAGGAAAGGGGGTGGGGTGGGGGGTCTGGATCTAAACCTGCAGCTTTGGTACCATGTTACAAATAATGGAGACTGAATTGGATCATAGTATTGACTATTGAGTAGGGACAACATATAGAGTATATGAGAGATACAATAGGGAAACTCTAAACTAGGAGATTAGATTAATACCCTTAAGATTATACCTTAACACTAGACAACAATCGGACCAGAAAAACTGTTTTTACCATTTCCAATCGGAGAGTACTGAAATGACAAACATGGCTCTCACTTGAGGCTAAATTGGAATGTCCAAACCCATGCAAGGTCAGTCCACACTGGTTATCCTCAATCACAACCATCTCATCTGCAAAGCTTAAGTCATAATATTTAGATTTAAGATCCCAGGCTTCCAGGATCAATTGGTTTATTTACTTTCTCCCAAGCCGTTAACTTCTTTTCTCTACTTCCATAGGAAAGGTATCCTTATTTTATCTATGGCCTTGATCACCCATTTAGGTACGTTCATGGCGCCTAACAAATAGAATAATAGATAGGGATAGCTGAGAGAGCAAAACAAACCATAGTAGTTCTTCCAACCAGGGAGGCAGTCTGCAATCCTTTTCTAGTTTTCTATGGGCATTAAGTTACTTTTCCTGAACTTTTTACTCGAAATTGGAAACCCCAAATAGGTGCAAGAAAATTCAGAAGTAGGTAATGTGAAGTATCTCCTACCACTCCAAAGCCACATTCATCACACCTGATAGGGATCATAAAGCTTTTCTGAAAATTAGTGTGTAGACCTGAAGTTTTCCCAAAGCAATAAAAAATCATTTTGGTGATTTGTAATTCCTTTTTCACCCGCTGTATGAATATGGCTACACCGTCTGCATATAAAGAGATCCGTTCTCCAATTCTCGAGCAGAATGCTAAGGTAAGGGTTGGAGAAAACCCTCCTCACTGGACTTGACAAATAAACCATTAAGCACATCCATAGCTAATATGAAAAGCATTGGCGATAATCGATTGCCTTTCCTAATCCCCTGCTGATGATTAATGGATTCGCCAGGTTCACCATTCAAAATAATTCTTGCTGCTGAGGTTGTGAGGAGATTTGAAATCAAGTTACACCAGAGCCAACCGATTCCAACAAGAAAAGACCATGAAAATGAGTCTAATGCTTTTGAAATATTCAACTTTACGAAGATGCTAGGAACCTTTCTCCGACAACTTGATAGTTTGCTGAACCATCACTTATACACCTCCCACAGATGAAAGCATTTTGATTGGATGAGATCAGAGAGTTGAGACGGGGAGCAAGCCTGTTAGCCAAAATCTTGGCCACCAGTTTCACAAAACTATGAACCAAACTGATGGGTCTGTAATTGCTCGCATTGATAGCACTGAAACCATTATTGTAACAAGCATAAATTGTATGTTTGCTGCCTCACTAATAGTGTGGTTTCTATCATGAAAAAGGGGTAGTATTCTTTGCACCTCATGGTTAGTTGAAGCTAATTCGATGTTGGTGAACAGTTATATTCTAGAACGGATAATGTATTTTAAGTAAGAACTTGACTCCTTTCAACAAATGTTGACAAGCTTATGCTTTATTTAGGATTGATGGCAGAATCTTAAAGTTATACACATCGCACTGGTCGCAGGAGCTATGGCAGCAGTATGAACCTCTTCTCAATTACTGTCGTGATACTGGAATTAAGCTTATTGCTTGTGGAACGCCACTGGAGGTGATTATTAGCTACTTAGCTTTTGCAGTCGATAAGCTAGTATGTGAATAATGGGGACAGCCCTTTTTTATCAATAGCATACAGCACCAGTGATTCAATTCTTGAAATGCTTGATTCCTAGCAAAGTTTTTCTATATCTTGAAAGATGATGTTATATATTTTTCATTCAACATAACATGATACTGTCTCTCTGCAGGTTTCTACGCAGAGCTGCTTAGCAGGCATGCCATCAGCATGGTTCTAGTATATAGAAAACTCCGTGCAAACTAGTGAAAAAAAAAAAACTTGTTTTGCACACTTAAGATACAGTTTCTGTTATAGTGTTATGACTCGTCACTCATGATGTGTATTTTGCTGAATGTGCATGTTACTGTTCTATACTTTGTTTTAGGCATTTATATGAGCTTAAAATGCCAATTTTCGTTAGTCAACTTGGTAGAATATAAGGTTTCTTTCTTGAGCAGGTGAAAAGAACTGTCCAAGCAGATGGGATTAGAGCCCTCAAAAGAGCAGAAAGAGAAGCATATGCCCCTCCAGCAGGCTCAGGGTTCATCTCTGGTTTCATGTTTGGCTCAGGGCGGTCATTGATAGACAAGATCTCATCAATGGATGACTCTCTGTTTGGCCCTACCTCATATCTATCAGAACAGGCGAGAGTAGTTGATGATTATACCATTTCCCAGGTTATTTCGAGAGAACTTAGTGATGGAGATCTTTCACGGTTGCTAATTGTTGTGACGGGTGCAAGCCATGTTATGTGCGGGCCACGAGGAAGTGGTGTTCCTGGGAGAATATCTAAAAAGGGGTCAAAGAAAGACCAAGTTGTGGTGCTACTTGATCCTGAAAGACAGGTTATAAGGAAGGAAGGTGAAGTCCCTATTGCTGATTTCTTATGGTATTCAGCGGCTAAACCTTGCACTAGAAATTGTTTTGACCGTGCTGAAATTGCTCGAGTGATGAATGCTGCTGGTAGGAGGCCTGAAGCTTTACCTCAGGTTTGTTACTTGATCTTTCTTCTGGCCCATTGCACACTAAGTTTCTGTTTCCATGAAGCTTTAAAATTTCTTGTTGTCATCATAGATGCTATGCTAGCCTTTTATTTTGAGAACATAACAAGGGTCGAGGAATACTGACCATGATTCAGGAAGGAAATCAATAGGTTGCTTGCAATATTTTGTGTACATTCCTGTTAGGTTTTTCATTGGTCACTTGTATCCAGGATTAGGTCATCAAATCTGTGCTGGGAACCAGTAGAAGGCAGGCCCGGAATATGCTTTGAGATCATGCCTTGTTAAAAAGTGGTTAATAAAATGTAGCTTATTACTAATACAGTAAAATCTTTCTCCTTGCCATAAAAATGCTTTTAGTCATTGCAATAAGATTTTTCTTTTGTTGGTAAATTTTGTCTACACTTGGCAGCTAATTAAACTCTTGCACTGAACATTGCAGGATCTTCAGAAAGGACTAGATCTTGGTGTAGTTTCTCCTGAGATATTGCAGAACTTTTTTGACCTCGAGAAATACCCTGTTATGACAGAACTGATTCATCGATTTCAAGTAAGATTATTCCACCATTTTCACTTACTCAGTCATCTCTCCTGTCAATTTGATTAGTTGAGGTTTCTGAACACTCCTCGATGGCCGTACACTTCTCCTGATTATAAACTGAATAATTATTGGAAGCTAGTGATGTCTAAACATGGCTTAGACTGAAATTTGTTTTTTAAATCAACATCTACAGGGTTTCAGAGAAAGGTTGTTGGCAGACCCTAAATTTCTTCAAAGATTAGCCATTGAAGAGGCCATATCAATATCAACCACTCTACTAGCGCAGTATGAAAGGCGAAAAGGAAGGTTCTTTGAAGAAATTGACTATGTCCTCACAGATACTATTAGAGGATCTGTTGTTGATTTCTTTACAGTGTGGCTTCCTGCTCCTACTATTTCAGTCCTTCAGTATGCTGATGATGGTTCTGGTCAGAGTTTGGAGTTTGTCAAAGGCCTTTTAGGATCATTGCCAGATAATGCATTCCAAAAGAACATCTTGGGCCAGGATTGGACTATCAAGCAAAGAATTGCAGCAGTGTTGGTTGGTGGTTTGAAACTTGCCAGTGTTGGTTTCATTTCTAGTGTTGGGGCTGGGTTTTCCTCAGATCTCGTCTATGCTGCCCGAGGGATAGTGAAACCTTCAGAAAATGTGGAAACAGGAAGGAAGAGAGCTCCTATCTGGAAGTCAGCAGCTGTTTATAGTTGCTTTCTTGGAACATCAGCAAATTTGCGGTATCAGGTAGTTTACAGAAATAACCAACCAACTTTTGATTTGAAGACCTAGGTTCCATTTTTTATATTATATTTTTTCTAATCTCTTTCTACCTGGATGGTATTGACATTTACTGATTTTTCTCAACGATTTGCAATGATTTAGGTACTTCATACAAGTAATTTTACTGTTTAACTCCTTTAAAATTTATTCTTAGATGCATGACATATTCAACATTTTCAATCAAGACCCAGATTTTTGCAAATTCATGTGATCCCACTCCTTTTGGTTCAACCATGGGATGTCTGCCCCTCATTTTTTAAAACACTTTTATTTACATGACTGTGCTGTTGAGGCCATGGTTCAATACTTCACCTTTTTTTAAAAAAAATGCAATCTCTTTTACATATTCTCAATTTATTTGCAGTTCAACTATGACATATATCTAGGAACAGGTCAAAAGGCTACATCATGAAAATTTGATCTGTTTCCACTCTCCAGATCATGGGAATAAATTTAGTTTGCAAATTATATGTTACAGTAATTTTGTTTTCACAGTTTATCTGAATTTTCTTTGGTAACTGTGTTGAAGATTATTGCTGGTCTAGTGGAGTATCGACTAGGAGAGAGCCTGGTGACATACTACAACCAACCACTTATTGCTGGTTTGTTGTCATTTGTAGCTAGGACACTTAACTCATACTGGGGAACACAGGTTGGACTTTTTCCCATTTCCTTTGTTCTCTGTTCAACATGATTTAGTAGTTCTTTCAAGTTTTGTATAGTAAACAATCATGATTTTTAAGATATGAAAAATGAGAAACTTGCAAAGAGTAAGGTTGTTAAATCTTTCATGCATTTTGATTATGTACTTTTGCCAGTTTGCTTATCATTTTAACTTCATGCACATAGAACAAGTAGATGATGCTCTAATTTTTGTACACAGTTCCTGTTCACCATATGCCCATATTTCTAACACTTGCCACTTAAAATTTAAGATGTCATTTTTGTAAACGAAATGAAATGACAAACATTTGGAAAGGAAAACCTTCTTTGGAACATTTTCTGATATTCTATAAGGCAATTGTCATTGTAATCAAATTTACACCCTTGAAATTTCAGTTAATGTGTTATCATACTTCCTTAATATGCAAAATGCTTCTATGAAAAGGTTATCAAGTCATCAACTAATTGTGATGAATCTCTACAAACGATTCATGCAACAAAAGAAGGCCTGTGAGAGTGGCCACGTCAATGGCTTTTCCCGGCCATCCGATCGGCCGGACGGACGGCCCAGATCGGGCTTGTCTCGGTCATTTTCCAAAAAAGTCCTCGATCTTTTTATAATAGAACCCGTAGTCTAGCTCACAAAAAATCTTGCAAAAAAGCCCTCCAGCTTTAGGCAAATGAACCCGCGGTCCAGCCAGACCACTCCCCATGAATGGGCCTTTCCCTGGGCCAGATTCACTCTGGTTGGGCCCTTTTGTGGCCGATATTGGGGGCTCGGTGGGCTAAATACGGCCCAACTCCGTTTTTCTATTTTGCTGAATTTATTATTTATATAAACCGGCTGAAATTTTGTTAAAATCATAACAAATCAAATAAAAATCAGAAAAATACCAAACCAAGTTTGTTATACTCTACACAACGAGCACTACAATCTAAACACATAACATCGCATGCATGTTCTATTCTAATTTTATTGCTAAAAATATAGATATAGATTTATCTACGATTTTTTAAAAATATTTAATAGAGTCGTTTCTTTATTCAAATTGCTATGAAATTTTAAACATACCATACCTATACCACTTATAAAATAAAATTATTCGTTATTACAAAAAAAAACTCCTATTTACTCATAAAATGCTCCTCCCTCTTAAAAAATACTTCAAACATTTCTTTTCTACAATAAATATAGCCCAAAAAAAATTTCTTCCGATACCTAAGATAATATCTTACTTAAACAATACAGTTATTCAAAATACATACCACGGCAACTACGCCTTCAACCAAATAGTCTTCTCCTTTTTGTGTCTTTTATTATTTCCTATGATATGCTGATTTTGTTTATTTCATACAAAAAAAATACAACTCCTAAAATCATAAAAAAAATTTACGTAGCCTCTTCATGATATACTCTATATAGAAAAAAATATGAAATTTGTAAAATAAAGAAATTTGGATTGATTTAGAATAACCTCTTTTAATTAATAAATGAAACTTCCATGATTTCTACACATTAAAATATTAATCTTAAAATTGTAAAATTTGGTTTGTGGATCCTATGTGATATTCACATCCTCTAAAAAAAAAAAAAAGAGAGTTTCGATCAATCTTTATAGAACTTGGAAAGGAAAAACCTCGAAAAATATAAACAACAAAATAAAAAAAACATGCTTAACATATACAATCATCCACAAATGATAATTTCCAACTATGACAATGAAATACAGGCCCTAAGCGGCAACGCCGAAGTCACAACTAGTCTGGCTAATCAGTGCCACGGCGATCAGTTATGCACTATGATTATTCGTGATTAATTGGGCTGATCGTGACTAGGGTCGATCAGACGATTTGAAAACATTTGCAATCTTAATGCTTTACTCAAGTTAGTAGTGCTACCACATAGCAGTGTATTTTCTCTGTCCTCAGTCCTCACTGCCTATTCTTTTTACTGCAGCAATGGGTTGATCTTGCGCGGTACACTGGGTTACAGAAAAGTGAGGAAAAGCCTCCTCCTGCTGAGGTCACTATGCCACCTGATTCAGCACCCTTGGAGGGTTGTACGACCGAAGGACATGATTTTGATGACAGCAGCAATAACACCAACGAATTGACTGGTCCGAGCTAGTGATTTCATTACTTCACCGGTGGCTGTGGATCACATGGCCTATGTTTAGACGAGTGAAAGTGGCCACCTTCTATGAGATTGAACCCTGTTCTTGGGATCACAAGGAGTGGAAATTTGAGGAAATATTAGTCACAAAAATTTCTTCATTTTCTTTTTCAGCATTACCACGAGTGCACATACTGTTCTCATTTCTATTCCTATAGTAAATTGTAAATTTTGTTTGTACCATGTACATCTGTAAAAATTCCTGCAGCCCCTAAAGCAGCAATGAGGGCTGTAACTTGTATAGCATTGCATGCTTGTAATTCTGGTTTAGGTTGAATAATCGTGATACTAGAAAGTTTGACAGTAGTTCACTAAAGGAAGGTTGGCAGGTCCGGCTGTCGCAAACGCCAAGCGGTTCTCTCTAGATCCAGATGTTTCAGAGAGTGAGCAAGTTATCCTCGTCATCTCTCGGAGAAGTATGGTAGGTAAGATAGTTTCTTTCTCGAAGAAGAACTTTGTTTCGTACTTTATTGTGTCACTGGCCAGCTATGGGCTCTGGTATGTTCGTCCAGTGCAGTCGTGCTCCGTGCATGAGAAAGAGGTGTCATCAGGCTGTGATGGCTAGCCATGTGTCCATGGATACTACTGTACGTGGCATCTATTTCTGGAGCTGTCTGCATATATATATATATAGGACTGTGCTCATCTCACTTCTGTGCAACAAGCTATACTTTTTCAAGAAGATAGGAGAAGGGAATTATACTGAGGTTTAAGAATGGCGAGTGCACAGGCAATGGGGCAAGGACAACAAGATCACTTTGTTCTGAAGAGCGGACATACCATTCCGGCTGTTGGTCTAGGCACTTGGAGGGCCGGCTCAGACACCGCTCACTCCGTTCAGACAGCCATCACCGAGGTATAGCTGCATGCCGTCTCCTATTTACCCAAACTTTATGACTAACATATTTAGAAAAGGTCAAAGGGAGGATTAAATTATTAAATATAGCACACGATTCTAGTATCCGTATTTCCGTAAGGCTGTAAACAGTGTGTAACATAGTGTCCCACGGTCAGAACAAGCTCGATTAGCTGTAAATTTGTGGAATTCTGATTTTAGTCACAAAGTTCGTGCTAATCGTCGTTAAATCTTATCTGAGTCTTCTGTATTTGAGTATAGAACTACATCCTTTTGCTGTGGTTCTGGGACTTAAGTAAACAAAAATTAATCCACTTCATCAAGTCCTGGTTCATGCTAGACAGAGTCATGGGCAGCAATGCCCAAGTTACCGTCTTACCGATCGATGTGGTAAAGCAATAATTTGCTCAAACTTTTTGTCAGAAGGTAACGGCAGAAATAAAAAATCCTACATAGTACCTGAAGACTGAAGGTCTTTATTTAGTTGGAGGTGAACAGCCTAAAAGCCTTAACTGTTGTAGACTTGTAGCACTAGCTTGTAGCTGAAGGATTTGCCATACTAGTCTGGTGTATAACCTGTTTTTTTTTTACGCAATATAACCTGAATTCCGCAAAGCCTGCTTTTAATTCAGCAATGAAATCTGAATGTCTGGTTATCTGCAGGCTGGATATAGGCATGTGGATACAGCTGCTCAATACGGGATAGAAAAAGAGGTACTCATCAAAATAAAGTCATATTTCTGTATTAGCCTTCCTAGTACTAGTAGTAGGTGACATTATGTCATAAAATATCCTCTGTCAATCAGGTCGGTAGAGGACTTAAAGCTGCAATGGAGGGTGGTATCAACAGGAAAGATTTGTTTGTCACGTCGAAGTTATGGTATGTATATGCAGAATTTATATATTGTGCTGAATACCTAAATATCAGAAAACATTACTCCAATATGCGAAATTTGATCAACATTTGACCTCTTCAGGTGCACAGAGTTGGCTCCTGATAGGGTTCGACCAGCACTTCAGAAAACACTCAAGGATTTACAGCTGGATTACCTGGATCTCTACCTTGTAAGAAACCAAAACCAATGATTTTTTATTGTTTCAACTTTCTTACTGTTATCTAGATTTTTGTATGCTGAGGGACAGATTAATGCTTATATCTTCCATGTTCTTCCATGGTTACTGAGCTACAGTTTCATCTTACACTAGCCTCCTTGCCCTGTTATCTAAGCAGTGATTTGATCATTTGAAATTATGCCCTTCTGTATACTAAATGCAATGTGTTCTTCTGATAGAACCATTATGCTTGCATTGACAAATGAATGTACGCAGATCCATTGGCCCTTCAGACTAAAAGATGGGGCGCACATGCCCCCAGAAGCTGGGGAAGTGCTGGAATTCGACATGGAAGGAGTGTGGAGGGAGATGGAAAGCCTTGTTAAAGATGGGCTAGTTAAAGATATAGGTGTTTGCAATTTCACAGTTACCAAGCTCAACCGTCTGATGCGGTCAGCAAATGTTCCACCAGCAGTATGCCAGGTTATGAGCTATTCAGGATTGATCAATAGCTACATGCCTACAACCAAATTGAACTCAAATTAACCGAGTGAACCTTTTCTTGACATTGTTCAATACAGATGGAAATGCACCCTGGTTGGAAGAACGACAAGATTTTTGAGGCCTGCCAGAAGCACGGGATTCATGTTACTGTAAGATTTCTTCTGAAAATCAGATAGGGCAAAGAGATCTCATTAATATTATTATGTGTATCTTTGAAATAAAATCAGCAATTCTCTATCTTAGCATATTTTGATATCAAAGCAAAAGGCAACTTACCTTCTTGTATACTCCTTTTGTTGCTTTCCAGGCTTACTCTCCACTGGGTTCTTCAGAGAAGAACCTAGCACACGACCCCATTGTTGAAAAGGTCCTTCTCCAATCTAACAAACAACAATCATATAATATTTCAGTTAAACCCAAGTTCCTGAACTACATTAGGTTTCTAGGTCTCACTCCAAACATTTTTAACCACAGGTAGCCAACAAACTGAACAAGACCTCGGGGCAGGTGCTCATCAAGTGGGCCATCCAAAGGGGAACAAGCGTTATTCCCAAGTCCACCAAGGACGAAAGGATCAAAGAGAACATCCAGGTGTTTGGATGGGAGATCCCTGAGGAGGACTTCAAGGTCTTGTGCAGCATCAAAGATGAGGTGAGGGCTACCATCACTTTTGGGTTAGCAATAACTTAGCATGACTTGGCTATCAGTATGTCCTATATGGTAGACTTCTCGGCACCAACTGAGCTTGCTATGCCACTTTAGCACCAAATGAACAGGCCCTGAACAGTCTCTGGAGTCTAGCGAGATAATTCCATTTTTCACACAAAAGAATTATAGTTTCCAGATCGAGGCACAGAGAATCATTTGATCCGTTTACTGCGGCAGCTAGTACTACCCTCGTTTTTTACAGTTCCGACAGTGAACCGTTCATGCCTGATCTGCAGAAGCGCGTGCTGACCGGAGAGGAGCTCTTCATGAACAAGACCCACGGGCCGTACAAGAGCGCATCTGAGGTCTGGGACCACGAGGACTGAGCTGAGCTGCCCTGCCGCCGGATCCCTCCACCTGATGAGCCAAAATAAAGGATACCGATGCCGATGCGATGCCCAACAGCGTTGCAAACCAGCACTCACCCCTGTCACCTCGCGTGCTTTGTGAAAGCAGCAGCTTCGTACAGGAATGCAAAAAGAGTGTGCAAGACCCTCCTGTACTGTACCATAAACTGAATGATAAGAAAAAAGCGCTGCAGTTTGCCGTTGTGTGTTCCTGCGTGCTTCCTTTGCTTGCATTATTACCAACGACATGCTGCGATTTGTTAGTGTTGGTGCGATTGCAAAGCAAAGCATGCTGCTGTTGGTGTTGGTGCTGCACAGGCATCTCATGCAAATTGCAATCTTGCAAAGTGCAAACCACCTACTAGATTCGATTAAACCAGGTTTTTTCTAGGATCGAAATGTGCTGTCTCGCGCACCAACCACTGTTTGGACCACTGAGAAAAACGTTTTATCAAACCGTATCTTTGGTACTAGTAGCACCACTAGTACAGTACTATCATCTGCAGAAATAGCAGGGCACGCATGGACTCTGCATCGACAGGAGATTCCGGCTGCAGGAACTGTACGGTACGGCGCCCGAAAGGACGGGACCGTATGCACGGCCATTTTCTACGCGCGTTCAGGTACGGTGGGGAATTTTGTAACGACGGCGCGCACATGGCGTCCCCGGTGGGGCCGGGAGGCCAGGGACACAAGCACTCAACGCCTGACATTTTTCTTTTGTTTCGGAGAAAACATGACGCCTGACATGCCAGGCAGCCAGCCCGGCGGTCCGTCCGTCACGGCCCAGGTTGGCCGAGCTGGTGGGCCCAGAAAGGGCTCACGGTCTCAGAGAAGACCGAATAGAATAATGGGAGGGCCAGGCCGTGCCCGGCCCAAATGTTAGCGCCGCAGTAGATTGGATCTGGTGGGCGTATGCCGAGGAGGCCGGTGCCGCCGTGGTCAGTCAGTCTCACTCAGATGCTCCGAGCCTGCGAAGCTTCCTCGTGCTTTCCTAGCTCCTCCCTTGGGGGTATTCGGTTGGTCGAATAAGCCGGCTGATAAGATAAACCGGCTGGTTTAGTGTGAGAGATAAATACTGTTTAAATGACTAATAAGTCCAGCTGATGAGACAAGCGAACAGGGCCGGTGCCTTACGGTCGTGTGTGCACGTCGAACTGGTTGCACCGCGCGCACCAGCTCCTATCTGCACATGCACGGGGGTGCCTGCCGAGTGCGGATCGCAACAGATCGCGCCGAACACAGGGCTCAACTTCAACGGGTACAGTACGTATGTGTTGCCAGTTGAGTTGGCCTGACCACCAAATTCCAGATCACAGTTATTGTTATTGCGCAAAAAACTATTCCTTTAAATTAATTTTGTGGCTAAATATTTCAAATTTGATATGAATTTGTTGGAAGTAGGAAACGTTAAAAAAAACTTGGTCACTTAGCGCCTTTAGTTTGCTAGCCCACATCAAGCTTATGGCGGCCCCTAAGCTGCAGCGGCAAAAATAGACGTCGCACTGTGGCGCGCTAAATTTGATGAAAGAACCAAACAATAATTTTAATAGGGTGACACTCGCAAAAAAGACAAGGTGACACGCAATCAAACACGCCTGACCCACATAAAGAATTCAAAAATGAGGTGGGGAGGGGGTTCAAAACTCCAAACGACAAAAACTTTCAATCTCAAAGACAACATTTAATTAGGAAAACATTTTGAACTATTAGTCACCATGGAACTTCGAATTCCCCAAAAAAAATCTATTGAGTGGTTGGACCTTAGAAATATGCGTAAACTTGTGAACCAAAAGGTCATCAACTAAACACGAGAGTAAATGCTATTAAACCATGGGGATTAATCGGATCATTATTATTATGAATTAAGACACCTGCTTAGATTTAGGTCTCTAGTATTCCCGTTGTTAGTAAGAATAAACCATTAGGCCTAGCAGTGATCATGCCTACCTGTAGCACGCGCTGATGCGGAGGTTTGGTATAGTGGAGCCTTTGACAAAGTCATTGTGATAGTCTCCCGGTGGCTGGCGGTGACGACATCCTCCTGATGGTGGTGACAAAGAAGGAGAAGATCTCGTGCATTACTCCAACGCGATAAGATTAGATTGACCTTCTTAGGTTTGGGGCATGGCTAACCTAATGGGACATTATATGGCTCACTTGAGGTTTAGTGGTCCTATGTTTGCGTGACCATACTATGCAACAAAGTTCTCCAAGATCGCTTCTTACAAGTTTATTCCCATTCAAATCCGATTAAAACAAAAGAAGAATATACAACATTTTATATCTTTTTAAACAAAACTTAACCGAGATCTTCTATTCGATCATGCCAAGCCCACCGGTATGACCGAAGTTAGCTTCACTAGTCATCACCGCAAAGCGGGGTCAAACAAACCCCGAGTTAAATAGGTTGTCACCTTCATTTATCAAGGGGTTTTAATCAAAGAATATTTAACTAGATAAACATGCAATTTTCATTAAATTAAGATCCATCTAGGTTATCCTAGTCTAGAGCCATTTTAACCAACATTTTCAAAAGACATCATTAAACAGTTGGTAAGGTGAAAAGTGTATAGCCAAGTGCAGTGGTGGAGGATCAATCTCATAATTAACTCACGCTAATTTTCCGCACTGCAAAAGCCACGAGAGTGCTATACCATCTCCCTACGCTCTCGGTAATCGTTAGTGTGCTATAGTAGCGCTACTTCCCCGCCCCGGTTATCCGTCAATGGATCATACAAGGGAGCTTATTAGCATGGCTAGTACTATCCAATAACCTCATGATCCCAGGCCAAACAACAGGTCCTTGTACTACACTACACCGGGGCATTAGCCCATCCTCTTCACTCCACAAATCATCATGTTCTTTTGAGTACCCTTGACTTGAGTTAAACAATAAGCAACATCAGAATTTGTAAACTTGTTCAATCTTTGAAAACATTTTATTTGAAAGCCTATGCTAACGCCCATTTACTAAATATTTTCAAATCAAAACGAGGCTCTGGGGATAGTATATCAAGGCGGGCTGCAAAGATGTATCACAAATCCTACACCTAATGCATGACATCAACATAACATTATAAAGAACTTTCAAAATTCAAGAAAGGGTCTAATGTAATTTATATAGAAGGTCGATCCTCATTCACAAAAAGTCATGGCATCAAAACCTCTGCATTTTCGTAACATGTATCTTTTTTGATCCATTTACAACGGCAAACCACTATGTATGTGATGCATTTAATTACAGATACCACTATGGATGAAACAAATCAACTTATTATTATCTTGAGTACAACGAGATGGTATGGTTATGCTTTTTTTAGCATCGAAGCTCAACCTCTGAAATGCTCATTAGGATTAATGACCTAGTCAAAATCCCAAAATCCAACCCTTAGGATTAAGGTTGATTACCCATTTTTACAGTCGTTGAAAGCCACTAATTAACTTTTTTAATTGGAGATTAATTAAACCCTAATTAATCAAAGAATTATCTAATTAAACATTAATTAAGGAATTAATTAAAATACAAAACTTAATCAAAATAGGATCAAACTTCATTTAAGATCATTTTCTAATTAGCTAGAAACAAATTTCATAGCAGTCCATCCAAAAATCATGCACATTTATAATTAAAAGGTGATGGCATAAGTAAAAGTTAGAAAAATCGCATGCGCCACTCACTCCCTTTTTTGCACCATTTAACACAAAAAAAAGATGAAAAGGAGATTGGGATCATGTCATGTTGCACCAGGTCGCGAGAAACCACCACGAGCACGATGTGCATTCCACCATTTTCAGTCTACTGTACTGTAGTACACGTACCAGTGGCTGCTCTGTAGCTGTAGCAAAGCATGAGCTGAGCCTGAACCTCGGCATTACAGACGGATTGGATTGGACACGGTTCGTCCTCCTGTCACCCATCCGAACCGGCAGCCGCAACGACATGCACCCTGCTGGCATGCCGGTGAATGCACTCGAGACAGCTGGCTGGCATGGCCAACGCGGGCGGGCGTGTGATGTGTGAATTGTGATCCGCGCGCGGGGCGCAAAGCAAAACAAGATGGTGGCCCACCCGGCGACCAAGGCCGCTGCGCCCAAAAGCGGCGAACGCCACAGCTCCCCGCAGATCCCGGCATTGCCGGTGCCGCGCCACCCCGAAGCATGCAGTCGCCGCCAGCCGTCAAATTACCCCAAAATTTGCCGTTGAAAAATTCCCAAAATATAGATTGCACAAAAATTCATGCCGGCAACTTTCATTAAGAAAGTTTTGTCGTTTCAAATATTTTTTTGAAAGTGCAAAATTTGAAAAGGCGTTCAAATTCTAACTTTTGGGATTTCAAAATTACTTTTAAATTTTGAATAAAAGATGAAAATCTCCAAAAATAAAAAGTTGTTCCATTTCTCAAGATCTACAACTTTCATTTAGAAAGTTTTTCATGAAACCAAATAATTTTTGAATTGGAGTTTAAAACTCAAAAGGGGATACCGAGAACTTTTGAAATTAGTTTAAATTTTATTCAAAAACTTGAAAAACTTTATATACCAAAGTTGTAGAGCTAAAAGAGATACACAAACTGTATTTTTGGAGTTTTCCTAAATTTTGAATATTTTGAGATAAAATTGTAAAAGGGGGCAAAACACTTTGAAATTCAAGCCTTTTGAAAAGGAATTTCAAATTGGACTTTTGGGCAATTAATTAATGATGTTGTGGTACCTTTCAAACCCAACCAATGACACACTTTCAAAGTACAAAGTTCATACTTTGAAATGGTGCCAAAGTTTGGCAACTTTTATTTATAAAATTAGTTATGGTTAGCTCCTCAAAAGTGAATTTGAAATTCAAATCCAACACTTAACCGCTAGGGTTAGGGTTTTGGGATTCGGCAATTCACTTTTGATTCTTTCTTTTGCATCATTTGACTTGTAAAACTTGGTTGGGGTGTAAGTCAAGGTTAGCCAAGCACTTGTACACACCAAGGTTGCTTTTAGTTGATTACTTTTATAAACCAAATCAAACATGTGGGTGGAATTTAAATGATGTATACATACACATGCAATATAAAAGAGCTCAAACAAATCCTAGAATTGTAAACTTGTTTTAGCCATTCTCATTAGAGTTCTCTAATCATGAATGCTCATGCAATGATAATGATGACATGGCGCTGCCAGCGCCACATAATGGGACATTGGCTCACTTGAGGTTTAGTGGTCCTAGTTATGACCATACTATGCAACAAAGTACCGTAAGCTAAGGTTTATTCCCATCTCCGATTAAAACACATATGTGGAGTTCCTTTTTTAGGCTTGTTCTTCTAACTGCCACCCGAGATCAACCCAACGAATGTTAAATAGGTTGTCACCTTCATTTATTCGGGCTAATAGAATATTTAACTAGATAAACATGCAACTAAATGACACAGATTAACACCATTTTAGCAACATTTAAAAGACCGAAACAGTTGGTAAGGTGAAAAGTGTAGCCAAGTGCAGTGGTGGAGGATCAATCATAATTAAGGGGGTAGTTTTAAAATGTGCTATAGTAGCTCTTGGTAATCGTTAACGGCAAGCAAGCATGGCTTTCCGTCAATGGCAGGCAAGGTACTATGTGGCTATGCCTTGATGCACCAGCCTTGTACTTTCTCCTCTTTCTACAAATCATATGTCTTTCCTTCTTGAGTTAAATAGTTTCAGGAATTTGTAAACTTGTTCAATCTTGTTTTATCAGAAGCAAGGGGGCAAACGCCCATTTTCGCTTCTACGAGGCTCTGCCATTGGCGGGCTGCAATTTCTGCAAATGCTATTGTGACTATAAGTATGTATAATTTATATAGATCGATATTATTACATTCATTGCAAAAAGCATTTTCGTAACATGTATCTTTTTTTTCATTTACAACGGCACACTATGTATGTTATTTACGCCTTGTTCAGTTTCTCCCCCAAGTTGTAAGTTTTTCCACTCTCTCTCCATCACATCAATTTCTACCCGTATATATGGAGCATTAAATGTTAGTAAAAAAATAACTAATTACACAGTTTTGTTGTAAATCACGAGACGAATCTTTTGAGCCTATTTGGGCCACGATTGGATAATATTTGCTAAATACAAACGAAATACTACAGTTGTAACTTTTTCTAACATTTACGAACTGAACAAGGCCTTATTACAGATACCACTAGTGTGTATTATTTTTGCAACGAGAGGAAGTACTTTTTTTTGAAGCTCAACCTCTGCTTAGATTGCCATAGTAAAATTCCATTGGGAGCCTCAGCCTCTCCACCTTCGTTTAACCTTTTTCTTAAAAAAAAAAATCAATAATCGATCTTGCATTTTGGCTGCTAGACAAGATAGCAGTCCATCCAACAATCAGCACAGTAACTAGGGTGATGGCTTGGTTAGACGCATGCGCCACTCACTCCCTTTTACCATTTCGAGGAATAGGAGATTGGGATCATGCCATGTTGCACCAGGTCGCGAGAAACCACCACGAGCACGATGTGCATTCCACCATTTTCAGTCTACTGTACTGTAGTACACGTGCACGTACCAGTGGCTGCTCTGTAGCTGTAGCAAAGCATAAGCTGAGCCTGAACCTCGGCATTACAGACGGATTGGATTGGACACGGTTCGTCCTCCTGTCACCCATCCGAACCGGCAGCCGCAACGACATGCACCCTGCTGGCATGCCGGTGAATGCACTCGAGACAGCTGGCTGGCTGGCCAACACGGGCGGGCGTGTGATGTGTGAATTGTGATCCGCGCGCGGGGCGCAAAGCAACCTTTCCCACCCGGCGACCAAGGCCGCTGCGCCCAAAAGCGGCGAACGCCACAGCTCCCCGCAGATCCCCTTGCCGGTGCCGCGCCACCCCGAAGCATGCAGTCGCCGCCAGCCATCAGCCACGTCTGCCGTGCAGCCTGCACGCCGCCGGCGGGCCGGCCGGCGTACCAGTACGTGCAAAGCAAAGGCGTACTAGTAGGGCTCACGTGCCGTGCCGCCTGCGCTGCTAGGCGCGGCCGGACACGCGAAAGAAAAGCCTGCGGATCACTGCATCTGCATGAGTGGCCGTCGCGTCGGGTTTAGCTGGGCGGCTGCCGCCGCCCCTCGGACCGCCGGGGTCCGGTGACGCCTGACCCGGACGTGCCCAATTTGGTGCGCCCCGGGCGGCACTTGGCAGCGGCAGGCTGGCAGCCTTTTGGGTGTCGTGTCGCCCCGCAGGCAGGCAGTTTCCTGGCTCAACTTTTTTGACGGGTCCCCGATCCAGGGAGCTGCCTTTTCAGTCCGGTCCGCTGCCAGCGCCACGACACGCATGATGGATGGTACCAGGACGAGGAACAATTCGGGTTTGCTTGCTGCTTGCCACCATCACTACGGCAATTAATACCAGCCGTCGTCCAGCCCTGCCCAGCCAGCCGTTTGCAATTTGCAAACCTTGAACGGCTTTGGCATTTTGCCTACCTAGCGCACGTTTTGGCGTGCGTAATGTGTCTGATTTCCAAAACCTGTCAAAAGTGTCGAATGTTTGTAAGAGAAATTCGTGTGATCTTTTGTTAGGAATGTTCCGCGTGATAGCCGCGGCGTGACCAGATATTGTGCTCGCGGTTTAATTCTGTGATCTTTTGTTAGGAATGTTCCGCGTGATAGCCGCGGCGTGACCAGATATTGTGCTCGCGGTTTAATTCTCCTAATGATCTGATGATTGGAGGTGACAAGCTTCCCTGCAGCTTCCTTCTGCTTGAGTTGGGAGGGAGATGAGGGCCATGACCAGCCTTAACCCCCCTAGAATTCGCATTATTGACCCACTAGTCTAACACCTGCGGTACGGTCTTAGTGTTTGAACCTCTGGGAAGAGGTTCTCGAGAAAAAAGGTACCATTATCAGATAACTTCAAAACAAAATGAGTTTAGTTAACCACAAATTGCACACCCATGCATGTGTTTTTGTCTTATTTGTGCTGGATATGGTTGAGGACAAACTGGCCGGGTTCAAGTACTGCAATAATGCTAAAATCACCAAATTAAGTGCACGGACAACCTCAGCTTTTAATGAGGCTCGGCTATTTCCCATTGAGTGTCAGAACTCGAGTTCATTGCAATTTTTATGGTCTGTCATTTCTCTTTTACTCGTATAAGAGTTAGATTAGAGTGTCCATGTATGATACGCCGATCACAAAACGAACCAAAACGCTTTGTGCGACCATTAATAAATCTCTAAAGGCATGATTGGTTCCCTTCCCAGCAAGACCTGGCATGTAGAAGGATTGCGTGGTTATCGCTTGCTAAGCTTTTCGTTAGCTGCAACTACGTGTTTTTTAGCTCCCGTTTACATGAAGTCTAGCCTCAGAAAGAACTTGTTTGGTTGTATGTGTCATGCACCTTTTGCTGTCTCTAACACTCGTTCATGTACTTGCCATGGACCATGCTAAGCAAGCTCTATAGAGATGAGATATTTTTTACATCCCATGAGGCCCGGAGGAACATTTCATCGCACACACAAAACAGATTGAACTAGTATTCCATCCTGTTGCGGGCTATATCTACTAAGTGATCTAGATGGGTACATTCTAAAAAAAATCAATCACTACACCTCTTTTATAGCAGCATGCATTCGCCATAGTATGAAGTTCCAAGATGAATTATGGTTGCATGAAACTGAGTCTCAAGTTGACCATACAACAAGTTGTATATTCCATTACAACGATATATTTATTGCTACTTTATATAAAACATGTACTATATACCAAAATGAAAAATTGAACCACCAATTTTCTATAATAAATAAATTTACAAAAGAACAAGAGGCCCTGGGTTTTTAATTCTTTTATATAGACGCCCATGAACAAATTTTCAAGCAACAAGCATCTGTACTGCTGTCATAGGCGATTGGCCTGCTAACCCGTGCGTCATGGTAGTTCACAAGAAAAACAAATGTGCAACCCGTTGCATTATTACTCACTTGAACATCCATCCATGCAAATGCCACATGATGGATATGCCGCCCGGCAAAACAGCTCTATATATACCCCGTAGCCTTTCTCCGTGCCATCACCTCATCATAACTCCCTCCCGGAAGGAAACCGTGCTAGCCAAGGCCAAAGAGAGAGCAGCAGCCAGCAGCAGGAGCCAGAGCTAGCCGGCGGCCGGCATCTCCTATTCTCCTCCTGCCCCTGTCGGCGCGACGCACCGAGCAGCCGCCCGGCGCCGGGAAGAAGGAGAAGCTGGTATGGGGAATAGCCTGCGGTGCTGCCTGGCGTGCATGCTCCCCTGCGGCGCGCTGGACGTGGTCCGCGTGGTGCACCTGAGCGGGCACGTCGACGAGTTCAGCTGCCCGGTCGCCGCGGGCGACGTCCTCGCCGCGCACCCCAACCACGCGCTCACCGACGCGTGGTCCGCCGGCGCGTCCCGGAAGATCGTCATCCTGTCGCCCGACTCGGAGCTCAAGCGCGGCCGCATCTACTTCCTCATCCCCTCCGCGTGCTCCGCGCCCGCCGCCGACATGAAGAAGAAGCGCAAGAACCGCCGCGCCCACAGCAAGAAGAAGCACGGCCACGGCCACCGGAAGGGCGGTGCCGGTGCCTCTGTGGCGGCGGCGTCGCTGAGCACGGTGGAGCAGGACAACTACCTGCGGGAGCTCCTGTCGGAGAAGCGGGAGGCGAGCCTGAGCCACCGGCGGCGGCGCAGCGGCGCCCGCCCCGGCGTGTGGCGGCCGCGGCTGGAGAGCATAGCGGAGGAGCCGTCGGAGGAGTAGCTCTGATTTCACGACTTCTTGCTCGCCATTTCCTTGTCGTTCTTCGTTCTCGATCTTCCGATGTGAATACCAAGAATCAGCGGCCGCCGGCCGATGAGGAAGCGTTTTGGGTTCTCTTCTCTCTCGCGGCGCGTTCGAACGATCCATGGTCTCCCTGTCTGTGTGTGTAAGCATCTTCAGGGCTGCTTCAGCGCTCTTTGCCTCGGAAGTCGAGTGGAAACTAGAGAGAGAGAGAGAGAGAGAGAGAGAGAGAGAGAGAGAACAGAGCGATTGTAAGATCCAAGCCAATCCCCAATCTGTACAAACAGAATTAGTTTGAATTCGTTCATCTGGATTTTGTTTATCTTCAAGTTGTTTGGCATTGCTGGGTTGTTTCGTGCTCTGTATTCTCGTTCCTGGGAGTGGGAGTGCTGGGGAGGCCAGGAAGTACGCACTAGCTACTGCTCGCCGTAGACGCCGTGGATGAAGATGACTTCCAGTTTCCAGTCAAACTGAAGCCTCCATGCCATGCTGTCCTCACCTGGCGAAAGCTTCAAACCGTGGATCTGCTTCTGGCTTCTGCATCGGCGGCGACGTGTCGAGGGCAGCAGCGATGGATCCGGAATCTGCGACCGGTTTGTCTTGCAGCTGCCCGACCAGTTTATTACAGTATGCCCGGCACTCGCCTTCAGTATCTCCTCTCTTCTGACTTTTTGAACACGTGTTAACCCAGCATATGGTCGTATGTAAATTTTGACTCTCCTGTAGAACCAAGATACATGCACTGAACACTTCCTGTTACGATCTGAGCATTTTGCAGCAATTTTTTTTTCTTATTTAAAAATTTTATATAAATTATAAAATAAATAAATTATTATCAAAATATCTCTAATGATAAAACAAGTCATAACAAGATACATGATATTTATATAAAAAATAAGAGAATGGTAAACCCCGTGTTGTTAAAGAAAGGATTGTGAAAAATCTAAAATGAAATTAAATGGAGATGGCGTGAATATGTTGAAATTTTTCTTTCGAAAAAACAATTATAAAACAGTCAGTCATCATGGCTTCTCCTTATTTTTGTAAAATATGATATTTTAGTTAAACAGTAAACTCCGATGATAACAGTACCAAATCATGCCCATAAACAGTATGTTATAATAACAGTGACGGTCATGTAATTAACAGTTTTTGGCATGATAACAGTAAAACATGAACAGGTTTTTTTTTTTTTTTTTTGCCCACCGTTTCCTCAAAAAAAAAATATCTAGCTATCAATTACAAAAAAACTCTAGAAATGTATAATTTTGTTACTACCAGGATTGTGAAAAAAAACAAATGAAATTAAATGGAGATGTCCTTGAATATAATCATTTTTGAGTTTACGTTAAACAGTAAACTCCGTTATGCCTTTTGCCCATAAATAATACCCAACAATGTACATGAACAGTGACGAATCATGTAAATAAACAGTCCATGGCATGCCATGAACATTGAATGAACTATTTTTTTTTTTTAAATTCCGTTTCAATTAAAAAAAATATATTTTTACTGAAATACTCCCTCCGTCAAAAAAAAACTCTAGAAGATACCCCGTGTTGTTACTACCAGGATTGTGAAAAATCTAAAATGAAATTAAATGGAGATGGCGTGAATATGTTGAATTAAGAGGTTATAAATAGTGACATGGCTATTAGTGAAAATATGATATGGATAGTTAGTGAGAGATGATAAAATAGCTTGTATGTTATAATATTAATGGGAATTAGCTTTTTTTGGATGATATAAACCTTTTCTTTGTTTTTTTCTAAAAATCTAGCTATCAATTGAAATGTATAATTTTATTGTGGACTAAAAACAACGATTGTTAGGCTTGAATATAATCTTTTTGAGGTAAGCAAGTATTGTTAGCCTTTTCTAAATATCACAACAAGCTTTTGAAATCAAAACTCCACAATTGAATGTCTATTTATACCATTTTGGTAATTTAAATTCCAATCTACAATCTAAAATCCTTTTTTTTACTGAAACACAAAATAGAACCAATAAAAATTGAAAACAAAAATTTGAATGAACTTTAGCTTAAAAAATATAGAACTAATAAGATTGAAATTTGAATGACAAAACTTATAGTCATCAATATGACCGCCATAACTTGGAGAAAACAAATATTCAGTAATCCATAAGAAAAATGAAAACAAACACAATAGTGATAATAAAGGGCTTCATCGCTCCTAATCTATGCAGAAGCATGGTTTGATTTATTAGTACCACTACAAATAAAAAATGTACCACTACAAAATGTCGTTCTAGGGGTGCACACACGTAGTTTCAAACTCGATGCTGTCCATATTCAATTTCGATGCAGTACTAAGATACAATGAACTGAACACTTTAAACTTTTATTTTGATCTAAAGATACATGAACTGAACACTTTATCTTTTATTAAGATCTAAAGCACTTACAACAATTTCCTTTGAAAAAATGCAGTCAAACTGCTGAAAAATCATTGGCCATGGCCTTGCTTCCTACGCGGCTACAGCAATATATGTTTCTAAGTTTTCTTGTTACAGAAGGCTACCCCTGCTACACAGTCTGCAGAGGCCCGCAAAGTTGGGGCCTCCAAACAAATCAACAAACCACTAAATATAGATTTGTGTTCATAGTTTGTACGTGTCGAGTCAAAAAGAATCACAGGTGCGAGCAAGCATGTCTTTGCCAATCGACGATGTGGCAGAGTGGTTGTCCATCCGGTCAAAACAGGAGCGGCTGCTCAAAAAACGACATGCCGTCGTCTCGTGGCTCGTCCTTGGCGTAGTACATCGCCTCGTTCGGCTGCTGCTGGTGGTTCGTGTAAGAGTACGCCGTGGCCGCCGGGTCGCCGAACCCGGACAAGCCGAAGCCGCTCTCGGCGGCCTGCATCGGCGCGCCATTGCCGCCGCCGGCCCCGAAGCCGAACCCCCCGTCGGCGGCCCGGACGAGGCCGCCGCCCTGCTGGTAGCTCCCGGCGGCCTGCAGCTGCAGCGGCATCTGCTGCGCCGCCATCGCGGCGCGGTAGAGCGAGGAGGCGCTGCCGCGCGCCGGGGGCACGTCGTGGTTGTGCTTGCCCTCGTACGTGGTGACCACCGCGCGCGTGTCGTGGCACGCGCGCTCCACGTGCTTCCGCACCGGGCACCCGGCCGTCGTGCACTTGTAGTAGCTCCTGCTCGACACAAACAAGACGTGCATGCATGTCAGCATGTGGTGAGCTCACGCGCGTCAGTACGTGGTAATTACACAGCTGCCTGGGCTTAGTACGCACCTCGGGTTCGGGTTGCCCTTGACGACCTTCTGCCCGTACTTGCGCCACCGGTAGCCGTCGTCCAGGACGTCGATGTCGCTCATCGTTTGCACGACGACCCTCGGCTCCCGCACCGTCCGGTTGTTGCCGGCCATCGACATCCCTCCGTCGCCGCCGTCGCCACCATCTTTCCTCCTGAAAGGAACCGTAACACGTTAACAACCATGAAAGAACAACGGCCGGGTGTTACTTAGTTCGAAAAGTTCGGTGACTCACCATCTCTTGGAATCGGGTTCATCGTCGTCGAGATCGTCGGTGCTGCCGAAGTTACCGGCGAGCCGCGAGCTCACGCCGTTGATCTCGTCATCGCCGCCGAAGGACCCCGACGAGTTCTCGGGCGTCGCCACGGGCGTGCCGGACAGCGCGCCGAAGGAATGCTCGCTGGGCACGGCGTCGCCTGCTGCGCTCTGCAGCACGTACGAGGACGCCGCCGGAGCCGGCGCCGAGCTGGCGGCGCTCCGGCGCGTGCTCTGCGGCTTGGGGTGGTTGTGCGTGCCCTTGTACACGATCTCCGTGACCTGCCCGTCCGGCGACCGCTCCACCTTCTTCTTGGTGGGGCAGCCCGGGAAGCTGCACTTGTAGTAGCTGCGAGGGTTCTCGCTCCCCTTCATCTGCTTCTGCCCGTACTTGCGCCAGTTGTAGCCGTCGTCCGACGACGGCCGCTGGCTCTGGCTCTGCTCGCGGAAGCCGGGAGCCGCGCTGTAGCCGCCGCCGTTGCCGAGCATGTTGGTGTCAGGATGCGCCGCCGCCGCCGGCGCGTCGAATTGCGCAGTCGGCTTCTGGTAGGTCCATGGCGGCTGCTGCTGCTGCTGCATCTCGCCGTTGTACAAGTCTCCTACTCGTCCCTGCAACAGTGCAACGCTAGTATCAGACATCAAATTAAATATCAAAAATCAAATAGGTGCATACGTATGATTGATTCTCGTGAGAATTGCTCGACATTGACTATTGTTGATTAATGCTAGTAGGATATTTGTGATCAGTAAGGAGATGGAATGCGACAGTTTGGGCCATGCATGCATTAAGATCAACATCTGTCGTCATAAGAGATGTACAAGTTTCCAAATAAGGTTAAAAAAAAACATGTCAGCGTCTTGAAACAGTACTACAGGGGGCTACAAGCTACAGGCAGCTGCTAGAGACGGATGCGAGGACTTTTCTTGCTTGGAGTTCATGTTAACTCGTCTCTTACCGATGGCGCCATCAGCACGGATGACTGCGGAAAGGACGCCGTGTTCGCGGCACCGGTGATCGTCGACGTCGCCGGCGCGGACGCCGCCGTCTGGAACGTGAAGTCGGTGTACTGCGGCTGCTCAGCCTTCACGCTGCCGCTTAGGCTCTCCGACGTCCCCATCCAGTTGAAGGGCTCCGACGGGATGGCGCCGGTCGTCGGCGACGGGAACAACTGAAACAACAGGAAGACGTTCGCGTTAGCAAACACATGCTCGACGCAACAGCGGGATGTTCATGCTCATGCATGCATGCACGCACGCCGGCGGCAGCGGCGGTGGCTGCGTGCTTAGTGCTTACGCTGGGAGTGAGGAGGATCGGCGAGTCGAGGAGACCGGTGAAGGCGTGGAGGTACGACGAAGGCGACGGCGGCGGGTGCGACGACAGCGGGAGGGAAGGCGGGGTCATGGCCCTGAACTTGGACAGCGGCCCGCCGCCGACGACTCCCGCGTTGTCCGCCGCTCCGCTAGAAGTAGAAGCCGAACCACCGCCGCCGCCGCCGAGGAAGCTGGCAAAGGAGCTGGTCGGGAACGAGAGCGCGACCAGTCCAGAGTTACCCAGCGTTCCGAAGCTCCCCGGCGTCGAGGTCATCGCAGTCGCAGGCGACGAGGATCGGAGGCTAGCTGCCGGAGGAAGAAGACGAGGCCGCAGGATGGTGAGTGATCTCGAGACCGACCGGCTGCGGCCTATATAGAGGTTTGAAAGTTTGACCGTTGACTGGTCAGCGCCCGGGGGGGCGTCTCTGACTGGCGGCTGGCTGCGTGGACGCAGCGAGGCCGCGCGCGGCCACACTTCTTCCCCGCTCGGAAGATCCTCAGCTCCTCACCCACCAATGGGGGACGGGAGCGCGTCCTGTCGCCTACGTGGCAGCCCCGCGGGCCCCGCGGGTGGCCGGTGTGGGTCGGCGCGCGCCAGCCGGAGCGGCGGTCGTGAATGTTTTCTTTGACCTGCTCAAGGTCACCGGCAGCGATGGATCGCTCGCCGGGGTTAATTTAGGGGGCCTAATCGCGCCGTGCTAATCGGATTAATTAGTTTTACGCGAGGGTGAATCAGGAGCGTATCTACGCAGCGGCGAGGCGGCGAATGGGAGGGCTGCCTTGCTTAGCAAACCGTCGTAGATAAGTGAAAGTGAGCTCGGTGATTTTTAAATTCGATTTGCTGCTGAAATTTCCACTGCACTGCTTGTCAAAAATGGGTCGTGATGTTGGAATCGTTTGAACGATTCTGCAGCTTTTTTTTTTTTTTTTTTTTTTTTTTTTTTGCTCCGTTTATCTGGTAGGTTTGCGATTGCAACTTCAGCTACTAGGTGCAGGTGGAGTCAGAAGACTCGGAAATGGCGATAATTCTGGATTATTGTATTGCTGGTAGAGACTTACTAGTAGAGTGCAGCTAGGAATGATCGAATTGGTATGGTAGCTAGCTTGACCTGTTCTTTGATCACTCATTCAGGGACTGGCGTACTCCAAAGAAACTTGTATTTAGTGGCTCGCTTGACTTGGCTTAAATAAAACCTTAGCACTGCGTGACTTCGCAAGCTTTGACGAGCACTGCCGAAAGCGAGCACTTCTTTAGATTGAAAGTTTTTTCGATCCAAAGCAAGCTTTCGTTTTATTTGTTTGATCATTGACTAACTAGACTTAAAAGATAGTCTGTAACTAAATTGTGCAATTAATTATTTTTTTATTCATTTAATGAAGCCACGCGATTAAAAATTGATGCAGAGACAAAAAAATCTAGAATTTAGAGGACAAAAGAACAAGGTCTTAGCCATATCTCGGCAAAGGCACTTTAAATTTGTTCAACTTAATCATTTATAGGTGATATACTATTTATATTTTTAAATAAATTTATTATGAAAATATATTCGTGATAATACTAATTATATATTATAATAATTATTTTTATATAATTAATTAAAATTAAAAAGCTGAGGTAATTTCGGTTTTAAGGCAGAAGGAGTAGTCTGTTGGATTAAAACTGAAGCATGCTATGCATGGAGTCCAAATGGTCCATATCTCGTCAAACAGACAGGCTGATGTCGCCGCAGCTGAGGTTGGTTGAAAAAAAAAAAAACCCCACACACACACACACACACACGATCGAGTCCATGGTCTCCGTCACGACAGATCAGTTAAAGCCCCAAGGACAACTTGGCATGGAAGAAGGGCGTTAAGTGAAGTAGGGACGGACGGGACACACGACACTTCTTGGCAGCACCGCGCGCTACAACAAAAGGAACGTGTGACTGACTGGCTGACACTGCCGTGCTCCAAGCGTTTCGACCAAACGGAGGGACGGACCGGACCGGCCGCGCCGGAGGCACGTGCGAGACCCGCGCGCCGTGGCAATGGCAAGTCGCACGCACGACGGACCGGACGCGGACGCGGCTTCGTTTACTGGCGGGCGCGAGTGAGTCGAGTCGAGTCGGTTCAGACCCGAACGGGAGGCAGGCAGGCAGGCAGCTCGCCACGGGACGCATGCGTGATCTCTTCTCGAGTCGCGACGCCTCGCACGGGTGACGGGTACGCTCGCCTCGCCTGGGCGATGACCGGTGACGATTCCCCGAAGATGGCCGGCCGGCCGGGACGGTCAAGGCGGTGCTGGAGTAGGCGTTCCGTTCGTGCCACCACCCAAAACTTTCTAAGAAACTGCCGCCTCCCAAGTGGAGGCAGGCAACGCCGCGTAGTAATAAAAGCTGTTCTCCATCCATGCATGTCTATGCATGGGAGGAACAGGGAAATGGAACAGGAGATGCTGTGGTTCCTTGAACTGTGGAACAGAGAACAGGTCGTCATGGATCCATTATTAATTATGTCTTTCTGATGGTGATGAAGCATTCTGAAAATTATGTTCTACCCACAAACATACCTTTCATTGACTTTAGGCACGGGGATGAGACTATGAGAGTTCTTTATACCAGCGTAAAACACCTTAAAAAATTTCATCCAAATTCCAAGTTTTTTTTTCACTCATATCAGATGACGGTATGGATTATTGGTGCTGATTGCTGAACGCTTCAATCATCTTCTGTTCATCCAAGATCAGAAAATTTGCTGTTGAGCAAGGGATTAAAAGTTGTTGTGCTTCAGTTTTGAGATTCGTGAAAATTCTTACTAATATAGATTAAGTCTTTGCACTTTTCTCATTAATCGTCAGGCAAGTCATGCTAGTAAAATAGAGAACATTTTAAACCAACCACAAGTATCACTAAAACAAAACATTCGATCATCCGTCGACCATCGATTAGTAGACTAATTCATCATGACTTTTTCGATAATTTTATTAAACTTAAAAAATTTGCTCTAAAGTAGAATGTCAACTTTTGCCATTAAAAAAATGCAGAAAGCCTCAGTTTTTTACCAAAAACCAAAATGCAGCATATCAGATTCCAGGTGACTATTTTCCTGATTGAACGGTTCAAATATTCTGTTCTTCCCAGATCAGAAATTTTGCCATCGAGCATGGAATTAAGTAGTTGTGTTGAACTTATTCAAGAATAAGTCTTTCTTTTCACTCTTCTCATTAATCGTCAGGCAAGTCATGCCAGTAAAATTGAGAGAATTTTGAAGTTTTCACAAGTTTAACAAAACATTATATAATAAAATAATAGATAATTATAATTGACAACTAAGCTATTGATTAGAATTTTCAAAGTAGTTAAATTTTTTATTTTATACCTATTTGATGTTAAGACCATATACCAGATTCCATGTTTTTTTCTATAATTTTAGTTAAATTTATAAAACTGTTAACACAGATGATGAAATGGGTGGCGGTGTTGAACTCGTTAAAGATATATCCTACTAGCAATCACCTGTGAAGAATCCTAGACGAATAGTTTGTTACTGAACCAGGAACTGAAACTGTCATGCTGTAAGTTTTACGATTTTTTGAAGAAATTGGCATAGCAGGAGAACATAGAAGATTTGAGCACTTAATAAAAGGAGATGCCGTGATCACTGAAGCAGGCTTATCCCAGAATCATGAAGTTTCACGATGAGAGTATATGGTGGAATGAATGTGCCTGCAAACAAAGGCTGAGACAACAAGCATTGCTGGAATCCTGTGGTAAGTGGACAGACCATCAGCAGCAGCACACTTCTGTTATCATGAACATATCAATCAAAAGATACTGAAAAGCAAATGAGAGAGCTCTACGAAAATTGCACCTCACATCAAAAGCAACCGTGCATGACAGAGCTGAAATGCAAAACTGGACAGTCTGTACATTTCTTAAGAATAAGAAACAGTGACAGCACAGAAATTTTCTACCAAGTATATATTTCCTTTACAAAAATATACATATTTCATAGGACCAGTAATTTCTTCATTGGATCACCCCTGTCCATGATCTGGTCCATCTTCTCTTTGAAGAACAGATGGAGCTGGTGCCTTCATCACCCCACCCCTTGTCGGTGAACCACCCAGAGGCGAGGAACCAGATGACCTGCGTGGGGCTGACAGGCTCTCCAAGATGAAAGATCGATGGACTAGCATTGCCGCTCCTGTATGGCGAACTTGGACTCGACTTGAAAAGGGCCATACCATCTTCACGCTGCAATGGGGACATTATGCGGTGGCTTTCCTCAGTTACTTGCCCTCTGTGCGTCCTGTCCTCTGTAATTTCATAGTAATCTGCGGTTCTGACTTCCTGAGCAAGTGAGCATGAGCAGCAGAACAACCACTGGAAACAATCCGATGCATCTGGGTTGTGGCAGCAGAAGTTGTTTTCAGGCAGGTTGAATCTCTTCCTCATCTGAATTCTCCAGAAGCCACCATACAGTAATCCAAAAAAGCACAGGAAAAGTCCAGTGAGCACCAATGCCACTTGAAGGGATTCATTGTCAACGTTGCCAGCTGCGAGGACGAAGATGAAAAATGGAGCCAGGCAAAAGAGCAGAAATGTTGCGATGTGGACATACATGTTACCAAATCCAAGCCTCTGCATGTTCCAGCCAAAGACACAACAACTGCAGAAAAGTGACAAGTATGCAATAGTTATCTGGTCCCAGAAATCCATTAGTCCGCCAACCCACTGAGGCCTTCTCTCCACAAAACGGCGTTCATGGATGAAAGAGTATCTCCTCTCAAATGACTTAACCCGTGAACTTGGCCTGCTGCTCTCAGTTGAGATGACTTCGATTTGCGCTTCTTGGTCAATATCTGCCTGGTCTGTGTCATAATCCTTCCCAAGAGGGCTTATGATATTGTACAGACTAGCAAATGCTGCAGCCCCAATTGCAACAGAAATAGTGAGGCCAACACCAATAGGAGGCCGATCAGACCTGCGGTACCCTAGGTTTAGACCACACAGGGCATACTGAGCAAAGCAGTTCAAATTAAGAAGGATTACAACCACCATCATGTGCAACCACTCATTAGGTTTATATGTCCCATTTTTGCAATATATCTTCCTAAGCCTTAAAATGTCCTTCTCCTCCCATCGACAAAGAAGCACAAAGTTGTAAATCCGTTGTGGGTGTTGATAAAGGCACATGAGTGTGAATAATGCATTCAGGATTTGGTTGTTCACTTCAAACCAGGTGTCTCTTTGTGATTTGCTAGGCAAAGCATGATTCAGCATTCCAGTCATAACAAGGAAGAGAATTGCACCAGATACAGCAACACAAGCAATCCAAACAAAAAGGGCCATGTTCATAGGCTCTTTTATCCAATCCTTGGCCATCACCCACAGCTGTTCCCAACTAATCCTCCTGATAAACTGGAAATGCTCATGGCTAACATTGTTGTCTGAATGGATAGAACGTGAGAACTCATCTCGTTGAAGTGCGAGCTGCTGAAACTTGAACGAAGGGGAGGGACCTAACTTCTTTAACTGGGGGCCAGTACAAAGGCGATTCCAAAATTCCTAAACCCACTCCACCGCTTTCCACTTTGTGAAACACCCTGAGTGGCAAGACTGCTGACGCGTGTTGCACCTGGAACATTGTCTGAAGTTGTTGACTCTACTGGTTGAATGTCAGCTTTGAGATTTCCGTTACCATTGGAGGCCATTTTGTTCAGCTGGGAGATGTGGAGTGTCAGATTACAAATACAATTCGACCCCTTTCCACAGGGTAAGGCACCCTATTTAACTCTCAGACTGGAAGTGCCATTTTCCGCAGAACCGTTTGCTCTCTGGTATATTATACAGAATGCACATACATACTACTGGCTAACCATTTCTGTAAAAACAAGAACCAGTCCAAAAGAAAGGAAATGACAGTTAGTACAAACCATTTAATATGAACTCATAACTTGCTGACACAGAAACAGTTTTTGGAAGCAAGTGTTAGTTTTAGTGAAATGTCATGGCTAAGGAAGAATGAAAGAAATCAAAGTTTCTGAGGGGGGAAAAAAACCAGGTATGCCATATCATAAATGAAACCTTGTACTCCCCTCACTCCATTCCAAATTATAAGATGTTTTGGCTTTTCTAAATACATTACTTTTACTATGTATTTAGACATAGTGTATATCTAAGTGCATGGCAAAACTTTGTATCTAAAAAGCCAAAATGTCTTATAATTTGTAATGGAGGGAGCAGAAAGAACTAATGAAACAATGCAAAAGTTTATGACAAACTTCAATAATTACAAAAACGCATGTCCAAAGTATTATGTAAAACGATTCTGGTTCCAGAGTTGTGCAATCCATGTTTTTTGATTACAAACTTGTTATCCCGGTTAAAAAGTAATCACATAATTAATTAAATTTCACAAAATGCCCAGCTATTCCTACCTAGTTCCAAATAATTTCAGCTATCCCAGCAACTTTATACTTGTGATTCCTTGGGTCCATGCTTGTTAACAAACATTACCAGGTCCTTGAACAGAGTTTTATCGATCAACCAGAGGTGCACAGAGCTGAAAATGTGCACAGATATAACCCTAGAGAAAGAAATAGAGGATGCCCTACAACAGCCCTAGGACGAAACTACGGTACATCTTAATCGTTACGTGCTTGATGCTCTACCATTTATGACGACAGTCAGTATCGAACCCGGTTGACTAGAACCTGCTGCGAAGCCGACACCAAAGGCCCCCCATGAAATCCAAACTGGTTTGTAAACAGATTTATGCGCAACAGTACTAGTACTAATGCAAAATGGTGTTTGGAAACAGCACGCGGAGAGCCGCGGAGAGCAGGTATCTATCTACTAAATCGACTGATTGGCATCTACCTTAACAAAGAATCCATGAAATTCCTGCTGGAATTAAGCCGGCAACAAGACAGGAGGTCGCTATGTTGCTGAGTAAGCGATCCATTGATTATCCATCAGGAGTAGTAGCGCCATCAGGAGTAGTAGCGCTGAAGGAGGTAAGGAAGAGGAGGAGGGACTAGGGAGCGCTCACCTGCGAGCTGCAGCCGGTGCCCGGAGTGGCGCGCAAGCAAAGGCCGGGATTCCTGCCTTCCCCTGCCGCCGCCGCCGCCAGCGAAGCCCAAGGGCGGATTTAGGGGGAGGAGGAGGAAAAGGAGACGGCTCCAGCAGCTGCAGGTGCATTTGTTGGGGTTGGGGCCGCCGGCTGCGAACAGGGTGGGAGCGTGAGGAGTCAACGTGGCCCGCGGGGAAAGTCGGATTCCACGCGTTGCTTTGCGCCAACCCCCACAGGACACAGGGGCTAACGGATACGGCCCTTTTGGAATAGTATACTAATCCTTCCTCTGTTTTTTTTTATCCTGTCCGATGACATGACATGTACTACTAGTAGCGTTTTGAATAGGAAAAAAAACAATTTCTCGTGTTGCCTGACACATGGGGTAACGAACGGACTAACGGTGAAAACGCCCGCTAATCTGTCTATCTCCGTGCCGTCGCCGTCTCACTGATCTCACCCACCCACCCCCCTGGCGCCTTCCTGCTGGAGGGGGCAACAGTTGCAGTTGCTGTTGCAGGGACGGAACGTCGCCGCGGGTTCCCACTTGCCACCGCGACAGAGCCACAAATTTCCTGTGAAGACCTTCTCCAGTTCATGGGATCATCAGATCATGGGAGTCAGAGGCGAGGCAAAATTCTCGTGATTGCTCGTCTAGATCCCTTCTCCAGTTCTTCGTCTTGTTTGACGATTGGCGGCGTTCCGTCTCGTGCTTTCTGTCAACGACAAGGACGACAAAATTTGCTCTAGACGCTCGCTTCGCTGGTCGTTTCCTCCGCGGTTCCCTCGCGTCTTCGTCGCGTGTGGCCAAACTTCCGCGGCTGCGTACGCTCACGGCTCATCTGTCCAGCCAGCCCTTCGTGTCCCTTGACCTGCACGTACGCCCACGCCACGCCACGCCACGCCCGCCAGTGACCTGACCTCCCCCGTCATCGCGACTCACGACGAGGCAGTTGTGCCACTGATCAGCGAGGTGGAATTGGTTCGTGAGGGCGTTTGGTGCATGTCACCACTTTCACAGCTACTACTCGTACTCCTACGGAGTACTATGATTCAGCTAGGTTCAGAATATCGTGGTGCACCGTTCTAGGCACTGGCCCAGTGAGAAAGGCATGCTGTTTAACTGTACCTTTTGCCTGTCCTCCAAAGCAGAAGTGTTCCAATTTCCAAAAGCTGGTGGCTGATGGGCGAGCTGAGCCGGTGCGCGACAAGATGGTCCAGCGAAGGTTTTTTGTTGGTCCTTCGTCTCAGTCCTAACAAGTTCAAAAATGTACAAATTAATTTTTTAAAACTTAATCAAAATTATAGCCGTGCACGGTTTATGCATCGCACCAACCGAGTGGCGATATAACTAATAAAAAATCTAATGTAGTCCTCGGCTCCGTCCGTCTCCGTCCCATCGTCGTCTGCCCGCGGCCCGCGCATGGAGGGACGTCCTCATTGGGCCTTGCTAATGCCTGGACCAGGACAACCACCACGTGTGCCCACTAATGGGCCTGGCCTGTTCCCCGCGGAATGGGACTGTACGTACGGCCCGCCGTGCCTTTCCCATCCTTTCGCTTTGGTGCCGTGTGGCCCATGTCACTTCTGACCTCGGAACAGTCTTACTAGCCGTACCACATACCACGTTGTTCCACTCAAAAAAAAAAAAAAAAACGTCCCAAGCGTGGCAGTAGGGTGGAGGAACCAAGCGTGGCAGTAGGGTGGAAGAACGTAATCATACTTGTAGATAGCAATTAACCAGTTCTCGCTGACTGATACAGGTGTCGTCGTTTGGTTGCTTGGATCGATATCCATGGATCGAATAGGACCATAGTATGCAGTTTCTAAGCACCGGCCGGATGCACGATAGACGAACACAGGCACAGCCTACCATGCATAGTGAGGACGGATAAGATGCATGACCAAGCAAAGAAGCAAAAGCAGTGACGATACACCGCACGCTTTATCATCTTGTACTGTTCTTCTAGGTTGCCTACATCCGAAGAGACCAGCTGGCCATCTCTGCGACTCTAGACCTCACTGGGGAAAAAAAAATCGCGACCCACTATCGCACGCAGTTGACATCACGCAGACTTTCTTTCAGGAAAAAACAAAACACCATCAAAATCTCGTGTCTATTCTATAGGACGAAACAAGGCGCACGTACCTGTTGTTGGAACATTAGAACATGACCTCGCTTTTGACATTGTGCACAACTACGTGCTAGACGCCTAGACACATAGTATAGTATATAGGGGCGTCCACCTGCAATGTAGTACTATTAATCAAACAATGCAATCACCTACGGCTACACCCAACGGGGACCGCGACATATCGAGCGATGCATAATAATTGTGTACCAAGTATGTCCTAATCAGATCATCAAATGGCAAAGCGATGATGTGTAGTGTGGGAACATGTCTTTTACCATTACATATACGTTCGTGATAAACACTAAGAAAATATGCCAGTGAGAACAACACCAAGACATGACGTTTTTAATAAGGTTCGGCGATGCATGCCTATATCCTTGAAGCATGACTAAGGACACTACTCACTATTTAAAAAAAATGCTACAGTGTCACATATCCGGGTGTTCCACTGGTCTTGTCTCTACTCAGATTACTCGCCGTCTCATGGCTATAACTAGTCCTACATCAAAAATTGATAGTGGAAGGTACAACATATAAGATGGAGGCAATCCTCAGCTAATAACATGAGTCTTTTATGTTGAGTTTAGCCTGACATTATTAGGCTAGAGAAAATTTCTATTGGCCAAAAACTATCATGAATAGGCTAAAAACAACATGAAAACTATTTCCTATCAGCCAACCCGACAAGAATGTGTTGACAGAGAATATATATCATTCCCGACAACCGACTGCCAAGAAAATTTTTCCAAATCACATTCATTCCTATACATATGAACATATATTACACAAACATAAAGCTAGACTTTCCTAACTGTATCACCAAGGTAAATAAGGAAACATATATTTCACAATGTACACCTATCTTAAGTACCATGAAAAAAAATGCAAGGGGCCAAATTATTCACCTATTAGGATTTAAATGAACTCCTTCCTTTGTCTTTTTTGTTCCTCCCTTACACCTCTCACAGCACGATCTTCACCTCCCTCTCTTGTGGCAACAAACCTCATGTTTCTCTTCAAATTGGCAATGGATCTCTTCTTGTGGCTTGTGGATTGCTGCCAGTTGGCTATGGTCGTGACCCGAGGGGGTGGCAGTGTGTGCATGCAGGCAGAGAGGATGGTTGCATCGCGTGATGGTGGTGATAGGTGGAGGTAGATGGGGCGCTGGTGGTGTATGCGGGTAGAAGAGGCGGAGGCGGATGGGCGTCAGACATGTTGGATGGAGGCCAAGATGATGGCATCGGGCGTCAAGTCATGGAGTCATTCGCGAGGATGTGTGAGGGATGATAAGGTGGCAGGATGGGCTCTCACAGGGCGCTCAAAGTGGGTAGCTATAAGAAAATGGGCCTACATACTATACTAATCTTTTGAGTGGAATCACTAAAAACAGTGCATGATTTCTTAGTGCCAAGCCATCTCAAGATGCGAGAACATGGAACATGCAGTGACCTTGGCTTTTTTTTTGAAGTTGCGGTAGGACATGAAGTCTCCAGTCTGACCAGTAGCCAATGAGAAATAATTCTTGTATATATAGGTGTTTATTGTCGGTTATTTAATACCAACAAAGTTCTCCTTATTCATACACGAATCATAGAGCCAACGTAAATTTTCTCTAGCTTGGTAGTGTAAGGGCTTTTGGTATGTTGTGATTTGTGAGCTCCAATAATTAGAATTGAGGGGATGCCAGCTTGCAGGTATAGTGAGCCGGATTGAATATTCTACGTGCTCTAACAAATATAAGACCTAATTTTTAGTGCTTTTATTACATACCAAAAAACAGAGACATAATAAAATACGCCTAAGGCCCCATTCGGTTGGAGTAGATCAATCCGCCTGGATTGAATCCCGGCCGCTGTGTTCTGCAGGTCATAGATTGGCTGCCCGTCCCCCGTCGCCATGCCAATGATGTCGTGAATATCTGCATGTATGCATGCATGGTTGGGAACGGCCGTCTGGAATCAATCCATTATTGGAAACCAATCCGATCTGAAATCTACAAGATTACATACATTGATTCCTGGCCTGCATTTCCGTTCATAGTTACTCTGCATAGAAATTAATTATACTCATCGCTCAATCCCTTCGGATTGGTTCCTATGCAACCGAACATGCCCTAAAAGGATCCGTCCCATTCCCTGCCTGTCCAAACAAGACGCAACACGGGCGTGTGCTTGCGTCGCTGTTGCAACCGCACGCAGCGGATCCGTGTCCCCACTGGAAGCAACTTAAGAACTCTACCCGGCTATTCCTCCGTCGTTTCATCCTTATCATAATAATGCTTGGTCTCGCCACCGAGAAAGCGAAGTGGCGAACATGATTTGAAGCCGCGTCATCAAGGGCCACCCTCTGCTCCTGCTAGCTCGGCAGCTCATCCATCCATCCATCCATCCGTCCGGCAACTACGTTTGCGAAGGCGTAGGGGGCACAACTCGTTGCAGAAAACCAAACCACTGGGATCCATGGAGAACCGCAGAAAGCCTCGGAGGAATTCCGAGTGGTCCTGCCGCCCGTCGCGTCGCGGTCGCTAAAAAAAGCGGATGGAGAGAGAGGCGCGCATAGAAATTATGCATGGTTCGTGGGTGTGTCTGTTGCTGTTGCGTTGCGTCGTGGTTTGGGTCCCGGCCGGTGGTCGATTAGACTGTAGCAGATCTGAGTTGGCCTCGCCCTGTTGTTGATTTTCTCCTGTAGTCCACCGGTCACATGCATTCAACTACAGTGCATACGTGCATGCTTTGATGTTCGATCTGGGAGCCAATTGGCAACGTCTCCGTCCAGAAAAAGAAATACTACAGTTCTAATTTCTAACGTACTGTAGCACTTATTACCGAGCATGCGGGTCTGAAAAACAAGCCATTAGTATCATAACACAATAATAATCTACTAGCAATATCTATTGTAGAATTATATATATCCAGTAAGTAGTAATTCTTGTTTTATTTTCTTCAACAAAGATCTCAACCTTTGAAAAATAGTACGCGCTGATTGAAACTGTTGGTGCTCCATCCACCTATTTTTTATCGTCCTTTATTTATTTACAACTGTATCGCCATATATGGAGAGCATCTCTGTCCTTTGACTAGCAGTACTCCATACTCCTACTCCAGTACTCCACTGGGGAAAAAATTCCGCGTACGTGCATGTCGGTGCGGCCGTGCTTGTGGGCAATGGAAGTGAAGTGAGTGCGTGGCTAGCGAGCGAGCAACGACGCCGGGTAAACATGGGTGGTGGGGTTGTCCGAACTCCGAACGAACGGGAAAGTTGTGTGTGGCACGTCCGGAAGGTCCGCCGGCAGGCACGCCCCTTGCGGAGAAAGCCAACATGGACACCCCGTCCGTCCTGCCCGGCGGCCGCGCACCGCCCGCCCTCCCGTGTCGCCCGGTCCGGTTAGAAGATTACCACCGTAACGTACCGTTGCTATGCGTACGTAGCCAGCGGCTGGACGGCAGAGAAATCAATGAGCCTTTTGTGCCGCCCCTACGTACTGTGCGGTACGTACGCTACAAACTTGCCCGGTCCCTCCCTCGTCGTAACCAGTTGGCACCTCGCCCTCTATTTCAGATTCCAGCCTCTACTGTTTTAGAAGGCTGGGACCTGAATATGCTGTGACTGGTCGTGCGCTCAAGAAGCGTGCGACCCTTCTTCATCCTCACGTTGCTTCTTCTCCTGCAGTCTTCTTCTTCCTCCGCGCCTCTCCTTCACCATCGCACTCGTCCTTCACTATCGGTGGCCAAAGGCTACCGCTTCACTGTTCTACTACCCACGTCCCCCACTTAGTCTGTCGATCCCACCCTCCCCTAACCTCCGTCGTCCTTGTCCACATACTCGTCTTCGCCCCATCCCATGGCCCGCACACCCGAATCCCAAGGTAGGACGACAGCGAAATTTGTCACGTCGCCAGTCCTACCCAACCACCTTCTCCCATTGCCTGCTCCGCACAACTCCTATCTTGTTCGCGTCCACCGTCATGTTGTGCCTCCCCCCCAAAAAAAAACCTTCTATAAGGCCGCCAAAATAGATCCCCTAACTGGTTAAAACCCTAGCCACCGATGTCTTCTTTCTCTCTGTCGGGAGTGTGGGTGCGGGTGCGGGTGCGGGCATGGGCGCACGTTCCTCATGGAGCGCGATGGGTCGCATAAATATATTTCCATTCAGATTCTGCTTTGTCCACACAGATAACCAGCAAGGCTGGTAAGGGGTATACAAGGGATGTTTGGTTGCTAGCTACAACTTGCCACACCTAACTTTAGGTTTGCCACGACAATTTTAGTAGGTGTTTGATTGATTAATAAGGTCAGGTTCGCCATAGCCACAACAGTTTCTCGCCACAGATTTCTCCACCAAAAGTGTGTGGCGAGCTATTTCCTCGCCACACTGGCCACCGCGGTGCTCTGCATGCTGCCATGAAATTTTTAATGGATTAGCCAGCTGCATGAACCAGCTGCCTCGAAGGAGCTACATGCATCATTGATCATCCATACTTGCTCATTTTGATCATCTGTACCGTACTTCTCAATTATGCAAGTAGCGTCTCACGTACAGAGAAATCTATGTTGTAGGCTTTTTGTCTGTTTGGTATTTAGACCATTAATTATCTATATTAGTCTTAATTTCTATGTTATTCGTGGTTCTTAGAAACAGTATACAAATTTATGATTTGATTTTAATGTAATGGAATCTAAACCATATGTGACAATTTTATCAATTTTTTATGGCAACCATCTAAACAACAACCACACAATTCTACTATGGTTTAGTAACGAATCAAACAGTCCGATTTTACTACGGAATGTGACAAACCACAATATGACAAATTTTTAATCTTGGACGTGACAAAACATGACCGACAACCAAACATACCCACAGTATGCATGTATATCCCTTCTTCCTGGACCGCATGGTGGGTGTATCTGGTAGCCGGCCGGCCACGTAAGCCCAGGCGTCGTAGAGCTACTGTGTGACCGTCCGTACAGATCATGTGGCCCGCATTTGCGCAGCACCGGTGTCTCCATGCGCCGGTGTCGTCGCCCGGCCGCCTCTGGGTCGGTCTGGGGCCCCGCTGGCACGTAACGGGGCGCGGTGGCAGGCCAAGCTGCTGCATACTACGGTATATGCTGCTGCAGCTGCAGCATGGGGGTATGCATGGGCGCTGGATCGCTAGATCCATCGTGCGTCTTGGCGCTGCGGCGGCCGTGCGAGGCCCGACCGATCCCGGCACACCTCGCCCGCACGGCCGGCGCGCGCACTGTGGGCGTCCGTGGATCGTACGCTTGCTACCCGGGTGGGTGGCCAGTGCAGGGCACCACCCACCAACGTAGTATAGGCGTATAGCCTAGAGCTAAGCTTCGCCGGATGGATGGAAAGCAGTGAGGTTACTCTGCACACTGTAGCAAAAGCTACTCTCAGGTCCAGGTCCCAGGCGGCGCGGTGACAGCCTTGTAGGCATATCGGCACTTGTATGATGACCAACGGCGACAACAAGCGGACACAGGTCAGGGGTCTGTATCGGCTGACAATACTTAGGCAAGGATTTGGAAGTTATGTGTTCCACCCAAAGTCCGTATTTTCTGGTGGCGAGTGATCAACGAATTCCTGCCGGCGAAGGATGTCTTGCATCGCAGGCACATAGAACCCATCCCGAATTGTGACGTCTGTGGTGGAGACAAGGAGACAGTGAAACATGTCTTGCTCGATTGTACGGTGGCGAGATTTTTCTGGAACCACACCAAGATCTTGGTTGGGATCAAGGTCCCGGCTCTGCACCCGCATAGCTGGGCGCGAGACTTGATCGACCCAACCATCATTCCTTCGAAGGAGGCTGCAATCATTTTGTGCGGTATGTGGGCTCTCTGGATGTCAAGAAATAGCAGACGACATGGGGAGGAGCCGCGACCAGTTAGGCTGACTGCGCAGTGGGCTCTTGATACTGCCTACGATCTATGGCAAATAATGCATCAGGAGAAGAGGAAGCAAGGGGTAGGCAGCAAGAAAGTGTGGACAAAACCAGCTGTGGGTTGGGTCAAGTGTAATGTTGATGCAGCATACTATGATATTGATCGATCGGGGTCGTCTGGAATCATTTTACGCGACCATGAAGGCAACCCGTGTGGTGCAGCTGCTAGATGGTATGAATTCTGCCTAAGTGCGCTGGCCGCCGAAGCTCAAGCATGCTGCGATGGTTTGACTCTGGCCAGAGACAAGGGGATCAGACGCCTGGCTCTAGAAACTGATTGTCAGGTGCTTGTTACACTGTGGGATAAGCGGTCAGAGCAAAGATCAGAGATCTCATCAATTCTCGCACGGATGGAAATCCTCAGCCGGAGCTTTGAGCATTTTACTTTCCAATTCATTAGTAGAAATTATAATAAGGTAGCACATGAGTGCACTAGACTGGTATCTCGCGACTCTCGGGTGGCGGAGTGGCCTGTAAACCCACCGGGACTCGCGGATATCATAAACCGAGATTGTAATCCTTTGAATGATTAATGAAGCTCCGGTTTTCTCAAAAAAAAAAAAAAAAAGACAGCCTTGTAGGCGGAGTCCTCCTTGGTTCGTTTTGCCACTCCTTCCAGAAAAAATAATTTCTTGATCATGAGTCGGACTTTTAAAATTTTGATCAATTTTTTAGGAAAAATACTAAAATACATTATCAGTTATTATTATTAAATTTATTATTTAACATATTTTTTATAATATATTTATTTTATGTTATAGATTTTATTATTTTTTTTTAAAAGTTAGTTAAATTTAAAAAAAATTGGCTAGCATGGATTTTATCAGTACTGACGGTGCATGCATTCAATTGCTCCGTACGAGCCTGTCGATCTGTGCCGCAGCCTCGTCAGCGTATGTACTGCTACCGCTAGGGTTAATGAATGGCCATCAACACGGCGGTACAGTAGGCTTGCATTGCATGCAATTGTTGCGCCTGAGCCACGCACAGCTACCGGAGAGACGTACTCCTCCTTTGCTATGTTAGCGGGCTGATAAGACAAACCGGCTGGTTTAATTTGAGAGAAAAATACTGTTTGAATGACTAATAAAATTTCTACTAATAAGACAAACGAACAGGGCTGTACACGGCTTCAGCAGATTCAGCATCGCCACGCGTACGTACATACTAGCTCATCAGTAGTATATAAATATATTATTATAAAGGCTGATGAAAGCAGGAATATGTTCTCGTCAATCAGTTTTGACCAAACGTGAGCCGCTCGACGGCTCGAGTGACCAACTTTGCTCGAAATGTTTAACGTTTGACCCGTTCAAGTGGCCATCGCTGTCGAATAATCCAACCTCCGATGTCCGATCCGATCGTTATACAAAAATTTGCTGGAGCGTGCAATAATTCGCCCCCGATCGATCGAGCATCATCATCACCGTCGCACTCGCATTCCCACCAACTGTGGTGCGGTCGTCGTCGCCCACTCCCAGCACAAAAGCTGATAATTCCGGGCCAGAGCCGGCTTGGATCTGCTTTGCTTATTGCTTCCTCTCGCGAGGCACGTCGGCTTATGATCCCGCGACACATGGCCGGTGAGTCGGTGATGCAGCGCGCAGCGCTTCGTGAGGTCATCAGCGGTGAGTAGGGATGAAAACGAAAATGATAATTTTCGATTTCCGGTGATCGTTTTCGAGTTTTTTCGATTTTTAAGTCAAAATGGAAATGATAATGGTAACCGAAAAAACAAAAATGATAATGACAAAATTAAACGGAAATGAAAGTGAAAATAATTTTGTCCTCTTCCGATCGTTTTCGAAGATTTCCGTATTTAGCCGGTAATTTACTGTCGGTAGTTACTGATTCAAAGGCTTTAAATCCTAATTTATTTATATACTTACTGATTAAGCACATGTTTTATGAAAAGGAACTGCGGCGGGAATATCGTCCGTATAGGAACAAGAAGCCAAGAAGGCAAAAAAGCAATTAATCAGCCAAGTAAATCACGTACTGCACCTATAACTCTGGTAGTCTTTTTAATTGTGACTTTATTTATTAATTGTTATTTGAGATAGATCGAGTTATATTGCTCTCTCCGTGTTATACGATTTGACGTGTTTATCGTTTTTTTAGATATCGTTCTCATGAATTCCGATCGTTATTGATGTATTCTTCGATCGACTATTATCATTTCCGAAATTACTTTGGAATATCGATACCGTATTCGGTTCCGACAATATCGTATCGATTTCATTTTCGAAAAAGACAATTGGAAATGAAAGTGATTTGACCTTCTATCGATCGTTTCCGATCGTTTTCATCTCTAGCGGTGAGTACCAAGTCGCGGCTAGCGGCGCACTCCCGACGACCAGGGAAAAAAATCAAAATCAAATCACGGGCACACAAAAGGCAGCGGAGAGGAACCTCGAAGCGCACGCACACCATCCATACATACCGGAGGCGAGCAAAAGCGAGCGACAGGGATCGGAACACCGGCCGGCGCACTCGGATTCGGCTCGCCGGCCCTGTCAATTCCTTCCTTCCATTCCATCCCGGTCTGGTCCCCCACCAGAGGCCGGAGCCAGTCAGCCGGAGGGTTCATTCAGCCGTGGACCCTACCGCCGGCCAAGGTCGTTGGATTATTAACCTCCCCGCTGTCGCTGCTGCTTCTCCGATCCACACACACACATGACTACATGAGTGCGTGCGTATGCGTACTCATGACGACGACCCTACCTCTACCTGGCCTTGTTGGCTCTGCACTGTTTGGGACGACATGCGTACTGTACACTGTACCGTACGTACGTATTTCTGCCGATAGTGGTAGGGTACGGTGGTGCTACTAGCAGTGGCACCACCAGTAAACTACCTCGCTCTACACCATGCATACGCGTACGGTGCTGCCGCCGCTGCTGCTGGTGGCCTTTATTTACTATTTAATAACAACTAAAATAAAATAGACGCCGTGTGCTTATATAATAGGCTGCAGGCGGAGGAGGAGCAAGTGGTTGGAGGGAGAGAGTGCGGTGCATATGCTCAGAGCTCACCTTTCTCCGCTAGCTCCGGCATGCGTGGCCATGGCACAAAGCTCCGTCCGATGGATCCGATCCGATGCGGCGGAGGATGGCGAGGTGCGCGAGGTGGAGAAGCAGGGCACGTGCATTCTTTCCATCCCTCGCCGGCCTGTTTGGCATGGAGCTTGGCCGGCTCAAGCTAGCATCGCCTGCGCGGCGTGCTGAGCGCGCGGCGCGGCAGGTGGCCGGCCGCCGGCCGGCCGACCCACGACCCACCGGCCGGCTAGCTATAGCTCTCCTGAAAGCCAGCCGCCGGCTGATCGATCGATTGCGTGCATGTGCCCTTCTTCTCCATCGGGCACGCCTCGCCTGCACATGCGTCGTACGTCTTCTGTGTGTGAGTGACTGCATGGAAGTAAGCAGAAAAGATAGGTTTCACCTCGGACGGCGCGGCCGGGGTGCAGGCCGGCGGCGGCTTTGCTTGGATCCCCAGGTTCTTGGAAGCGACTGCAAAGTAAGCATGTGCATCTGAGTCTTATTTTTGGCTACATCTATCATCATTGCTTCTCTTTGGCTGATAAACATTCCCAATTTTGATGATTCATTATGCAGAAGTAGTAGAGTAAAATAGAAAAATTAAAGATCTGTTGCCTGCTGGTTCACTGCAACATTATTCGACTGTGCAATTTTATACCCCTTTGCTCTTTTAGACTAGTTAAGTTTGATGGAACTCGATTCTTTGCCTGATTTGCTTTTGCTCAATCGCGAGGCTTGGGAAAGTACAAACTGCAGCTCTGCTGAGCTCGAGCCTCCATGCTGTTGTCCACTTTTGTGCCCAATAATACATCAATTAGTAGAGCGTGTTACCCCCTTTCTTTTTTACGAATCAGTAGCATGTTTTACTTGTTCTAATTGTCGTAAACATGAGAGGTATCCATATGGATCAATACACATGCATGGTTGATCTTTTAATATATGTTGTTCAACAAGATGAATAAATTGGATATAATGGGCTGTCTCAAGTGTGTACTTAGAGCAGCATCTGCAATTTGAAGATTAAATTGGTTTCATCTTGTTTAAAAATATCTTTTCTGAAAAAACAGTACGAAAAAGTAGTATTGCATATTAATTACGTTATCATAAAAGCCGCTACATGTTTACCAAGGGAAAAATGCCGGTTTTTGTTTGGGGATTCTTTTAGCGTGATCATTGGAGATTCTACCCTAGCTAGCACCACATGCATTTTCTATAAATTGCTTATATATGGCAAGCAAGCACTGCTGCACACATATAACATGAAAATGAGAAGAAGAAAAAAAAATCATTTTTACTGGTTCACCAGCATACCGTGCCGTACCACAGTACCATGCAATAATGCTTTGAGCTATAAGTGGTAAGCCTTCTTTCAAATGCTTTCAACTTTGGTGAGTGAAGATGGAAGCATCATTGCAGTTGCAGACAATCCAAAGTGGTTACACAGAGGGCAGAGAGAGCACCGCACAGGAAAGCTACTAAAACAACAGACAGGTAATTTGGATGCACCAATTAAAACATATCTGTGTCTCTATTATTGGGTGTGGGTCTGGTGGGCTAATAAACTGCTGCATGTACTGTATGTGCGAAGCAGCAGACCATATCACCTCTGCGCCATTATATTTTTTTCTCACATTGCATGATGATCGATCTAACAGCGCATATCAAAATATCAGCCACACTCGATCGACGACAGTGTTAGCCAGACTTTATTTTGTCTATATAAGTTTAGCTTACTTTTGCCATTATATATAATTTGGCACCTACACTATCATATTGGTTTTTTCCCTCTCTTTGAAGTGCACTAAATGACTAGATTTCATTTCAGTTACATTCTGGTATCTATTTTTAAGAATATTTTCTTAATCTACTTCATCAATCTATTCAAAAACTAAATTTCATTTAAAATGTTTAACGGTTGTCCTTTTTGAGATAGGAGTATTTGGTTAATTAGATAGGTAATTATGGGCACCCTGTCTAGAGACCAATCAGCATTTATATTAGCTCTCACTATCAGGATGATGCGCACACATATTCAACAAAAGGATAATTAATAATATAACAATATGCAGGTCTTCAAGAAAAATGCAACATACATATACCTAAAAATAGCAGGAAGCTAATTAAGATGACAAAATAACATAATATATATGTCCCCTCTTTGCCACAACCTTGGCATTCCGCTTTCCCCTACAAACTCACCATTGCGTCCTGTGACCACAACTTGTCTGGGTGGCCTTCTCAATAGGACGAGGCATCTTATCCTTGTTTTTGCTATGCTTAATTAGCGCCCCTTCCCCTTCCACTACATGTCAGCCATCATGCTTCATAAAAATGGTGTCAAGGCAATAGAATGTCTCTGCAGGGCTTTCTTTTGGAACAGGGAAGAAGTACTCTTATCATGGATCGATCTAGGTGTCTGATGGTCTGGGAGCAGGTACATACCAATAAGCTTGCTGGCGGTCCCTCAGGTTGAAAAACCTAGAGCTACATAACCGTTGTCTCTTGTTTAAATTTATTGATAAACTTCTCTCACGTAAATAAACTCACAACGTGGAGAAAATGGCTGCTTCACACAATGATTTCATCTTCAGACTAATGCGGGCGGTAAGTGACGAGCTCGACTCGCTCCGTGCTGTTTTGCAGGCCACTCGACTTCAGGATGGGCTAGACATCAAGCGCATGGCAGCGGTATGCAAGAGCTTCTGTTGTGACGCTTACAACACATTGGGTTCCTTTCCTAATATATAAGACTTCCATGTACTATGTATTTGATGATCAAAAGTGCCAAACAAGGTGAAGATCTTCGCATGGTTGTACTTCAAGGAGCGTCTAAGGACTACGGAAAACATTTATGCTACTCAAACATGTCCTCCATTGTAGTCACACAATTGAATATAGACATCATGCATGTCTTCTTTGGTTGTCGCCTCAGTGGGGAGCTATGGAGCTGCACGATCTATGTAGCATTTGCCGACGACATTGATATCTTGTCTTCGCCATATGCTCTTGGGAATGATCCAGTGACTTGGCTATCCACCCTTCTAACTATACTACGGTGCTTGTGGGATGCCAGAAATAGCACAATCTTCAAAACACTAGAGACACTCGGCGTGCCAAATCATTTATCATATTTGTGATGACTTAGCCATTTGTTGGGGGGATGGGGGTGGGGTGGGGGGGTTGCTTCTACCTCCATGTCTTGGGTTTGCGCCAGTGGCAAGCTTTTCTTCATCGTCATGTAAGACATGCAGTTCCTAGCTGCTACCTGAGCATTGACTTCAACACTCTTGGTTAATACAACTAACACTGGATTTAGGATAAGATTCAAAAGAAGGTTTTTATGCAATGTTTGCTAGAAAATAATGCTTTTAAATGCATTAATAAGGACACGAATTCAGAACAAGTTTCGAAAAGGTGGTTTCTAATTTATTATCCTGTAAAATATGGTTTTATAAAGGTCTCAAAACATGGTTAAAAGTCTCGTTTCAAAAAAACATGGTTAAAAGACAATTTTTGAAATTAGGTTTAGAGTTTGGAAGTCCAGTCTAGAAGCAAGCCTCCAAAAGGCTACTTTGAAATAATACTTATGTGTTTTTAAAGGATGTTGTTGGCCATGCATTGGGGAAAATCGTTATCATGGGGGTTCCATGAGACAAATTAACAATAAACTGATCTCGTTAGCCAATGATGCAATAGAAGAGAGAATCAAACGACGCTAGCCTATATGGATGGACCTTGGTATCACGTAGAAGATATCGGATACATTTAAAACCCTATATAATGATCAGTTATTGATTTCTATTGACCTTTAAGGGTATTTAAGGTACATATATGGAAAAAAAAATTCAGAGAAGAAGTCAAGTTATATATGTTGAAGATGTTCCAAATTCAGTCCACATTATTATTGGCTGACTTCTACCGAAGCGAACATACCTGTGTTAGGGTTTCCACTTAGATTCATTCTCTTGTAAGCCGCCATACGGCGTTGTAACCCGACTTTTGATAATAGTGAGGAGTGTTTGCTGGCTGGCGCCCGTGGTTTTTACCTTCCGTATTGGGAGGGTTTTCCACGTTAAATCTTGTGTCTCACTGTGGTTTGATCTTGTGTTCTTCCTCGTTGGATCGTCGTCATTCACAACAATATATACTAGGCGTAAAATCCTATTTCTATCTCTAAGGTTCTATCTTTTATCTCCAAAAATTTATATACATCTTCGATTATCTATAATCATACGTATGTTTATTTGCAACACAACGTTCACAGTCAAGAAAGCATGGTCAAGGTAGTTGGATTCCTATAGACATTGCTCTCTACTGAGTTTCATGCCAAGATTTTGGTTCGGCATTCGTTCCCTTGACCATGGTTAAATAAATAAATCCGTGAGCTGAGGACAATGACGATGGCACAAAGTAAAGGAGTGGCGAGAAATGTTGATGGGCCTGAGCCTTTACCTGCCGGGCGGCCCATAAGAAGCAGGAGGCTGGACCGCTGGAGAGCTGGAGGAAAGGGAAAAAGAAAAAAAGAAATGAAGAGTAGTTGAGTCCCTGTCCATTCTCCAAAAAAAAAAAAAAAGGTTGAGTCCCTGTCCGTGAGACCGAGAGATTTTGACCCCAAAAGCAAAGAGACGACGATGGATACGATATTTCGTTCAGCGTTGGCGGCGGGATGTGGGCGCTGATCGCAGCCAGAGCCAGCAGCAGGTCTGTGGATTCTTCGGACGGCGCCGTGTGGCTGGCCGAAAGCAAACCCTCGGAACCCTCCTTCCATCAATTTTCGCCGCTGTATCCCCCACAACTCCCCATCGTGTATATAATGTATGTGATCGTGACATCATAGTGCTCCTCCGATCCCAGCCAACGACAGGGAGGCGCGCGACTCCATCGCAGCTTCGCAAGCAAGCAGACAAAGTCAACGTCGTTGCCCCGTGCCTGGCTGCCTGCACCTGCCCTCCACAGGATTCCAGCAACGAAACAATGACGTGCCTCTCCGATTTCGTTGGGTTAGTCAATCATGCAATGCAATCCTCAAGCAGAGCAGGCGGCTAGACCCGGCCAGACCGACGACGGTTAGCAGAGAGAAGGAGACGCGATGCCGATGCCGATGCGGGTGACAGGTGTACGGTGTCGCGCAGCCAGATCTATTCCGTGCGCGTGCGGCAGCGTTATCCGGATTAGCGACAGGAGTCGGGAATCTGTTTGGGTGGCTGGGCTTTGCGCTCGGCTGGACGGAAGAAGCTTGGAAAGGGTGGTGATGATTGCATACCGCGTTCGCGTTGGTATGGTAGGGCGGACAGGCTGGGGGCAAACGCGTGGACGGTGATGCTCCTCCCATGCCTAAACTAGCTAGGGCCGGATTGTGTCTTTGTTACGGTATAAGATACAGTACCTGTTCGGCTACACGATAAAAACAGTGATCGGCTGTTTTTCCTCTCCTGTCCGGTTACTGTTATCAGCTGAGCTCGGTTGGTTTTCCCGCCACAAAAAGCCAGCGGAACGGAGCCACTATACAGTAAATGTTGTGTGTAACTTTATTTAATCTACCGTCTCGATCAACAAGCCATATGTAATACTATGCCAATGCCACCATACAAATTTACCACGCCTAACCGACAACAATCTAACGCTAATCGTGAAAGTAGTACAAAATTTATGGTAGTGCCGGCTGTAAATGAACAAACATATACTAGTATAGTTTTGTCTAAAATTTAATGTGACTCATTATTCCAGGTAGATTTATCTCAAAATGCACTTTCGTTAATAGTTATTGGATGACTATAGATGAACCTAGATAGTCTCTCCGGTCACAAATAGTGTGACCATGAGAAATGAGTACCGCATGAAAATAGTGTTAGTCTAGTCATCATTTAAACGAATTCAGCTATCCTTTAGATATTTATTATATAGACTAAACAATAAATTAAACAGATAAAGCGGTTAATTAAATAGACAATCACTGTGTAATACACGACGTGCAAATGAGTTAAATGGCCATGTGGGTGAACAGTGGATGGAAAGCAACGGGCCAGGTGCAGCGACTACTAGAACGTTGCAATTGGAACGCCTTTCCTTGGTCTGAAAAACTCGATACTTTTAGGCTAGAATATTAAATGAAGATAATTCGTGTGACAATCTTGGGATAAAAATCCTCTAGAACTCCTGAATTTGAAGGACTGTGGTTAAACCATGATCCAGGCCTCCAGGCTAAGTAGATGACAAAGAAACAAGAGACAAATCCCGCAAATCCCTGTGGACCAAATGGTGACGGAAGCACTAACGGCCAGCCGTCAACGGATAAACCCCCTCCTGGACCAAAACCGCTTAAACCCAAACCGGCAAGACCTCATCATCTGCAGTCGTCTACCTTTTTACGATTCCTTCCCTTTCCATCGACCCAACAGAGCCTCCTCGCTGCCACGCGGGCCCCGGACCCACGCGTCATCCACGCGCGTCGCCGGCTCCGAAGTCGATAAGGCCTCGCTTCCTCTGCTTTCCTTCCTCCGTTTCGTAGTCCACCACCTGCCCCTCCTCCTCCCTGTTCTGGAGTATCTCTCTCTCTCTCCCTTCTCCGTTCCTCTTCGCGTGCGCATTGACGACGAATTTCTAGAGCGCCGTACCGCGCACGACTCCCGAGCCCCACCGCGAGGAAGCGCCGGAATCGGGAGCCAGCCAGCCTTGCCTTTGCCTTGCCTTGCTCCGCGGCGAGAGGCGGCTGAGGACTTGAGGACGGTGGGTGATGTACCCGGTGGTGACGGGGACGCCGCCGGCGCGGCAGCCAGCGGCGTCGCGGGTGGACAAGGCCACCAGCCATCTGCTGCAGGGCCCCGACTGGGCCGTCAACCTCGAAATCTGCGACACCCTCAACGCCGACCGCTGGTGAGCGATCGCCATCCTCTCTCTCTCTCTTCCCCCCGCTTGCTATCCTGATGTCCTCTTCTCGCTTGCGGGGTCCGCGCGGTTGTCGAGTTGCTTGCTTCGATGCTTGTGTGGGGGAATTTCGGAGCGTGGTTGGGGTTTTCTGCCTCCGCGGGCGATAGCGGCGGCGCGGCTTTCCAAATTCCGTTGCCTCGCGTCGCGGCGCGCACTGCTGCTCGTGGAGCTCCTCTGGTTGGGGGTTTTGGTTTGGGGCCGTTGACCCGATCGCTGCAGCGAGTCTTTAGTTAAAAAAAATTGGGGCGATTTGGTTTGAGGATTGTTGCCGGCTAGAGACTACGTACTAGTTAACGTGATTTCTGGGAAGTAAAACCAGTCTCTGATTTTTTCGGTTGCTTTCTTTTCTGTTGCTATATGTTTAACATTATGCACCCCAAACAGAGAACTTTCATGCCAACTTTATCATAGGGTGGCAAGTGGCATACATATTGAAATAGCTTAAACTGCAGCTTGAGCTCAGATGGAGCCACCCAAACAGAGAACTTTGCATGCCAACTTTATCATAGAGTGGCAAGTCGCATATATATTGAAAAAGCTTAAACTGCAGCTTGAGCTCAGGTGGAGTCCTGTCTGCATCCACCGATATTTATCTCTTAATGAATCATCACGGAACTTGTACCGTAAATTGTGGAGAGGTTTAGCTACATGGGGTCTCATCATGATGCGTCACTGTTTTAGTGGCCTGTTCAAGTGCTTGCTTTCCGTTACAGCAAATGGGAAAGATGAAGCCTAGTGGTAGAGTTTTGATTAGTGGTCAAGAAATGTGATGGCTTTTACGGTTTTACTAAATAATGATGCCACCCTTGGGAACCTCAACTCTTGTTTTGGTACCTTGGCAGTTTTTTTAACTTCCAGTTCCAATTTCACTGTAGTTGTTCATTTATTTGCAATCATATATTGCGTGGGATTTGCATTTTTGTACATGATTTATCTTTTATTATAGGGTTTTAATAGAAGCCTGCAAAATCCAAACTGTAAGATATAATATTCTGTTTAGACGTCACAGTCGGGAGGCGTACACAGAATAACTTACATAATTGCACTTCTGATTTTCCTTTGCTGAGAGCTTATATATTATCACTCTGAATCAGGCAAACAAAGGATGTGGTAAAAGCTGTGAAGAAGCGATTGCAGCATAAGGACCCAAAAGTTCAATTCTTTACTTTGACGGTGCGCATTATAATCAGTCTCATGATCTATAATGTTTCTGTAATTTTTGTGGGTTTATTAGTATTTTCTGCCCACCCAATATTTTTAACTGTTCATACCACCTGTTGAATTTCTGCAGTTATTGGAGACAATGATGAAGAACTGTGGTGAATATGTTCATTTTGAAGTTGTTGATCAGCATGTTTTACAAGAGATGGTTAAAATTGTCCAGAAGAGGGTATTTCCAGCATCCTCTCCTATTATCACTATTATTATGTTGCTTAAGTTGATAAGAGAAACAAGAATAGTTGGATGTTGAAGGATGTTTGTCAGTTTTAAAAAGTTTCACCAAAATTAGCTAAACTCAGTGGTATGGTACATGCATAAACATTTTTCATATATGTATTTTGAACTTTATGAGGTATAACCATTGGAAAAAAAAAAAGGTAAGGGGTAAGATTTAACTATGTTTGGTCAGGTTTTTTTTTTTTTTTGGGTGTTTTTGTGTGTGTTGGGGGGGGGGGGGGCAGGGTAGTTTGTACCATCCTGTTTGCTATAATAGTTTTGCAAATTTCATTTCAACTTGAAGCACATGCTTTCATTTGTACTCTAAATAATCATTAGTTTTCAAATTGGCCTCAAATGTTAACCGCTGCCTGCTTCTGTGTTTGCTAATGGTAGAATAATGAACAGCAGAGCTGCTAAAGTTGCAATATCCTATTGTTGTTTGGTTGATCAGTCTTTACATCATGAAAATTAGCCTGGCCATTTCAATTCACCTTTTCCTTGATTTTTTATGGGTTCAGTGTGGGTATCTATTTCCTTTTCACTATCAATTTATTATGTTTTTGTGTTTTAGGCAAACCATGATTCTTCTTTCAAGTAACCTTCTGAGTTCTGTTATTATGTGAACTGCTAGAGGTTGCAGTTTGTGTTTCTACAGATCATAATATTGATGCTAAGTTTCTTGTACTTTGTGAATCTTTCTAGCCTTGTATTTATTATTCATTTACATTTTCTTCTCTTGACAATTGAGAAACATGATGCTATATCTCTGCTTATTTCTTTTTTTTCTCTAAATCATTTCAGCATGATATGCAAGTGAGGGATAAGGCATTGTTACTTCTGGATTCATGGCAAGAGGCATTTGGTGGACCTGGTGGCAAATATCCACAGTACTACTGGTCATACATTGAACTAAAGGTATGCATCCAATTCTGTTTCGGTCTTGTGCGCAGATAGTTTCTATGTTATGGAGATGGAGTATTCTTCTCCTAAATTAATTTGGAGTTAAAATATGCATTAGAAGGAATATTCAAAGCCACAAGTGATAATTCCCGCATTTTAAGGAATTATTATGTTGCTAACACTTATTTTATGTTCTTGTGGAAAAACGTTTTACAGAGGGCAGGAGTAATGTTCCCAAGACGTCCTGTAGATGCTCCTCCAATATTTACTCCTCCTGCAACACATCAGGCATATGGTTCACCTAGATATCCTTCTGGAAGTCTAAACGAGAGAATCACATCTGATGCTGAAGCATTGAGGTAAAACTCTTATATAGCATTGGTTTATTTTTCCAAATGTATAGATTTTTTCTTTTATTATTACTACTTTTTATGGATATAACCCCCCTTTTTTCTATTTTTCTGTTCAGCTTTGAGGGCTTGAATAATATTAGAAATGCAACGGAGCTGCTGTGTGATATGGTGAATGCTTTGAACCCTGCTGATCGCATGGCAGTTAAAGATGAAATTATTACAGATCTTGTAAATCAAGGTCGTTCAAATCAACAAAAGCTCATGCAGTTTGTCAGTTCCACAGGGTATGCCTATATCACTCTTAGATTATACATTATACAGAGCTACATTACCTTGTTCTCAATGTATTGCATAATCTAATTTATGAAAAACATGGTTTCCATTGTTGCAGTTTATGATGTCTACTGCTACATGGTGGTGTAGACATGCATTGTGTCATAAAAATAATATATGAATTTTTTGTGCTGCTTGTTGTCAGGGATGAAGAGCTGCTAAAGCAAGGACTAGAATTAAATGATCGCTTACAGAGTGTACTCACAAAACATGATGCTATTGCTTCTGGTTCTCCATTACCAGTTGAAACACCAAGTAAAGAACTACGCAGAGAGGATCCAAATCCTGAACCATCTACACCAATTATACATGATAATAAGGCTCAAGTTGAAGAGGATGAAGATGATGAGTTTGCTCAGATAGCACGAAGGTACCTAGTGGCCTGCAAAAGGCTTCAGACAGTCTATATTTATTGTAATTGTTTGTTACAGCATCAGCTATTGATCATTTTTTATGCGTTTGCAGAAAAAACAAATCTGTGATATCCAGTGATGAGGCATCATCCAGTGCTGGTGATCAGGCTCTGGTACCTGTTGATCCAGCACTTTCTGAAGTTTCTTCGGTCGCGAGCAATGCAATAGCACCTCTCGACGCATCTTCTGTTAGTGGAACCAGGACGAAGGAGCAGGATATGATTGACCTTCTCAGTCTCACCTTGTACAGCCCTCCTGAATCATCTGCAGATTCAACTCAGAATCAAAATGGGAGTCAACCGAGTGTCACATCAAATGGACCAGAAATATTGCCGAGCTATCAGCCTTCTGTGGCGAATGGGGCAAATTACCCTGCCAACAACCAGGCTTATCCAACAAACCAGGGATATGTTCCACACAATAACTATGTTGCACCATGGGCCCAAACAGGACCGGTTGCACAACCTGGGGCATATCCTACTCAACCCCAACAATATGTGACTCAACCCCAGCCATATCAGTCTAGCTATCCGGCGCCACCATGGACTATGCCTTCAAGTGCCAATTCAACTAATCCTTTCCAGCCTATGACATACCAAACGCCAAACCCTCCTGCTGCTTCTGCTGTTGCCCCTGCAGCTACCTACCCAACTACATCAAAACCGTATGCCCTTCCATCAATGCAACATGTCCCATCTCCAGCACCCAAACCGGTGCAAAGTTACAACTCTTCTATTTCTCAAACATACACTGGTCCGAACATGGCTACAGATTCTCGGATGAACGGAAATCAGCGGCCAAAAGAAACTCCAGTGGCAGCATCCAGACCATATTACATGCCGGATAATTTGTTTGGAGACCTGATCGACGTGAAGAGTTTTGGAGCTGGAAGCAAGATCAACAGGCCTACCAGCATGCCGAGTCCAAAGGGTGGTGGCCAGCCTATGATTGGTAGAAACAAATAGGCTTCCGAAGTTCAAAATAGGGATGAGCATATATTTAGTTAGTACTGTTTGGTTTGATGTAAATTTGCTGTATATTTTAACGTGTCAATTCGTGAATTTGTTACGTTGGTTAATTTCTCAGTTGCTGCATGTTTAACTTTACTAGAGATGGGTAGAGCAGTCATTGCTGCAGATGGTCAATGACATTATCGTGATGGCTTTGATAGAAAACCATTGGTTGCTTCATCTTTGAGTCTGTTCATCATTCTCATGTGCATATCTTACTCCGTTCTTTTTTTTTTTGTCATATGAGGTTTATCTTAAATCAAATTATTACTGGCCATCTATTTTGAAGAATTCTTATAGTTTTACAACATATGGATTATATATTATATACAAGTAATTTTTCATATATGAAATCTAGAAACGTATAAATCTTATTGCATAAAACTGTTTTTTATCTGAAATTGATAATCAAAGATAAGACAAACCAATACAACATGTAAATAAAATCGAAGGGAGTATTTTGGATCCTAGTTTTTTTTTTCCAAATTTAAAATCATTTTGGCTTTTTTAATCTACTAGAAAAGCCAAAACAATTTAAATTTGAAGAGGGAGTACGTTTTTCCAAAATCATGGGTATCTTATATGTAAGCTGCATCTCTGCATCTAATAGACAGTGATAAGAGTTTGTTGACGGAGAGCAGAAATATCTGGAGCATTTGAAAAGAAACGAAGCTGATATTGGTCACAAACAAGCAGTTGGTATTCAGACGACTAGCTGGATCAGAAGGAACAGATTGGATGAAGCTGGAGTTTACAAATATCATCATCGCCCCATATGGGTCTGCAAGACAGATTACGAGACAACGAGGTGCTGTCTCACAACTCGTCTCTTATTTAAAGGCAAGAATATCATGCCGACGGATCAGCATATGGCATGGCATCGTCTTGATTAAAGAGACAACGAGGTGCTGTCTCACAAATCGTAACATTATTTTTATGGGTGAAAATCCCATGCCAACGGACCAGAGTGTGCACATCATCTTCGCCCTGCCTGCCTCACAGCTTCGAGAGCGCAATGTCCATAACGTCAATGAAGAAGTCTGCAACATGAGGCAGTTCGTCATTTCCCAGAAAATCACGGGTCACTGGCTAGGATCGAGGAATGCTTCAGCAGATAGCAGGCCTTACCAGAGTCCTCTTTGGTGAAGCACAACGGTGGTGTTATCCTAAAAACGTTCCCGTAGAAACCACCCTTCCCAACCAACACTCCCATATCTGTCAAAGAAGAGAGCACTTAGATTACCAAGAGTTCTGTATCTAGCTTCGACCCTGGAAGAGGTTGTCAAAGCACGACACACTTACCTTTCATATGGTTCATGACATGTGAGATCTCAGCTTTGGCTGGGGTTTTCTTTTCACGGTCTGTTACCAGCTCAACTCCAAGAAGGAAGCCTTTGCCCCTAACATCACCGATGACTGCAGAACACAAAGGTAAAATGTAAGTGGCAAGTAATAATAACATGATTTATTGTTTCTTTTCCCATTTGCATACTTACTTTCATGCTTCTCTTTCAGCTTGTTAAGCTGTTCCTTTAAATAGGAGCCCACAACAAATGCATTCTCCTGGAGCTTCTCCTTCTCCAGCACTTTGAGCACTGCATGCCCGCCTGCAGTGCTGACAGGGTTACCACCAAAGGTATTGAAGTAACTTCTGCGGGTCAATACCTGAGCAATCTCTGGTGTTGTCACGACAGCTCCTATGGGTATGCCATTCCCAATACCCTGAAATTCAACAAAAGCATGTGAGCAACTGACTTGATGCAGCATTTTGATGATTTTACTATGATGGGATGTCATGGGAATGCAAGAGCCTGCACATCAAGGAGGGTTTTCAAGCTTTACCTTGGCCATGGTGACTATGTCTGGGATGACACCATGCCCTTCGAATCCCCAGAAGTGGCTTCCAGTTCGCGCAACTCCTGCCTGAACTTCATCAGCGATGCAGAGTCCACCGGCTTTCCTTACTATATTGTATGCTGCGGGCAAGTACCCTGGTGCCAATTCCACTATTCCACCAACCCCCTTTGGAAAAAGAACATGTCGTGTTCAGAGAAGAAAATTGTTTTCATTTAAGAGTGATGAAGATGCTCAGCCCATGCTTTGATATTGGAATACCTGTATGGCTTCTGAAATGAAACCACCAACTCTCCCTGTAGTCCCAAATTCAATGATTTCCTGAACATCTCTGGCATATTTCTCCCCGTCAGAACCAAAAGCACCTCTGTAGGGGTCTGGATTAAGCGCATGGTGTACTCCCGTCTGCATACATTACGGGTTAGCAATCATCATGGTGTTTACTAAATGGAGATTTTAAAGCACAGTGATGCAAAGAACCAGTGACTGATGAAAGTATAGCTATGGAACTTCATTAGTTTCCATAACATGTTTCTAGGTAAAAAATTGGCACCTTATTGCAGTACCAAAAACAGAAGGGGCGCATACCTGAACAACATTGAATTTCCAATTGGATTGAGCGGTAGCACCCATTGTTCCAGCAGCATTCCCATGGTATCCATTCCTAAGTGAGATAATGTCATTGCAACCAGTGTAAAGCCGTGCAATCATCAGTGCGAGCTCATTCGCCTCTGTGCCTGAATTTGTGAAGAAAACAACCTGCAAAGAAAGACAGCAGTTTCCATGAGACTCAATCATCCAAAAGAATGCCCATTTCTGAAGTAACTCTGAATGAATAAACATTTGAAGTTTTTCTTAGAGAATACCTTCAGATCACCAGGCATTTTGGAAGCCAATGCCTCTGCAAAGTCTGCAATGGCATGATTGAGATACAGAACTGTGGAGTGCTGGATCCGCTTTGCCTGGTTTACTATGGCTTCAACCACATCTGGATGGCAGTGCCCACAACAAACTGTTGCAATGCCACCAAAAGCATCCAGGTAACGACGGCCATCCTCATCAAATAGGTACTGCATCTTTCCATCAACTATGTTCAACTGCAACAAATATCACATAATAAATGATCATCTGAATGCAATAAGGCTGTGGAACTGACAATGACTTTAGCTTCTGTTGCTTGATTGGAAAACTAATAAACTTAATCAGGTTCTTACATCATACATACTACAAGAGGCACTCAGACGATCTCACGTATTAAGTAATGCCAGGATGACAATATGTAGTGGTTAACTTTGCCTTTTGCTTCCTTCCAGACATGCAAGTGGATCTCAAAGCACTAGCAATTTTTCAAAAAATAAAAAAATAAAAAAAAATCTCAAAGTGGTAGCTGCCTTTTTTTTTTCTCTCTTCCTTGGTGCCAACTTCTACTCCCTCTGTCCCCAAATAAATCAATTCCTATAATCCATGCAAACCAAACCATTTCAAGTTTGACTAACTTTATAAAAAGAGTAACAACATCTATGACATAAAATATATTCTATAGTATATCTAATGATACTAATTTGACATCGTAGATCTTATTAGATTTTTTTTAGAAATTCAGTCAAAGTTTAAAAAGTTTAACTTAAAACAGCTCTAGGAATCTATTTATTCAGGAATAGAGGGAGTATCAAATTAGATAGGTATATCTACTTTAAAATTACTTGATGCATAACACACGTGCTTCTCTGAGTACTGCACATGAACTCCAATTATCTCTCCTTTAAAAATTATTTGATGCGTAACACACGTGCTTATCTGACTACTGCACATGAACTCCAATAGGACAGGAGTCAAAAATTTGATGCATAACACGGTTTCTGACTACTGTCAATAGAAATCCAACAATATAGGTTGTTTATGTTGCACTGTCAGCAGAAATGTATTTGACCTTTTTTAATGCTTTGTTGTCATTTAAAGGCTGTATTGTCAGTACAAGTGGTGCAGCTACATGTAAACATGATGATTTGTGTAATATATGTAATTTCAGCACATTTTTACCCTTTTAATTTATTCCAGTAGGGGCCTAGGCCCCTCCTGTTCCTGCAAAAAATGAAAACAAACATAGTGGTGGAAATTAATCGGAGAAGCTGTGATTCTCTACAGCAGCTTGTCATTGCAACAACCCAGGTCCCAGGAAAAGCCTATTACTTGTTCACTTATCAACCCAGTACACAGAAGAAAAAAAAATTTGCATGCCTCCGATTTGAGAGGTACTGCCTGCAATGCAGAATTTGTCACTGCTAACATCTTATGGGGCTCTGAAATTCATCGAGACAGGGCTTGTTTCTGTGGTTATGTCAGATCTCAGTTTACTTCAGATAAGAACAGAGCACATGCAGTATGGCATTCCTACCAAACCTATCGGAAAACGACAAAGACCACTGCTGCGCCAAAGGACTACTACCAAGAAGACGGCATTTCCCGAAAGAATTTTTTTAAAAAAACATTGTTTTAGTTTCGAAAAATGCTAGTGGTTCGATAGTTCGTCTTAACCTTAACTGATCGCCCGGGCCGGGCGATCGGTGTGTTTTTACCCCAAAAAAGATTGAAATCCGAAGGTAATTTACAGATTTTTTTTAGTCCTTTTTTTCCTTTTCGGTCGTAGCAATCTGGTCCTTCCAAAACAACCGGAGACTTTGGAGTTTGGCGATGGGAGGGGAGGGACAAACGTACAGGGCGATCGTAGAAGTGGAAGAGGGATGGGCTGAGGAACTGAGCCCGCTTCCGGAAGATCTCGTCGGCGCGCGGCCCGTCGTACGGCGGCGGCGTGTAGTCGAAGGCCGGCATCTTGGGGACGGCCGCGCCATTCTCTGGCGCGGGGGCGGCGACGGCGGCCGCGGAGAGGCTGGAGTTGGCCCGGGCGGCGGCGGGGGCGAGCGCGGCCTGGAGGAGCCTCCGGGAGGAGGCGAGGCGCTGCATGTCCCCCGGCGCTGTGGTTTTCTCCCTGCGGCTGCGCGGGTGGTCGGGGGCCTGCCTACCGGAGCGGCGCGGGTGCGGGAGAGTCGCTGGAATTTTGTCGGAGGCCGTGGCGAGTGGCGACGCCGCCTATAAATAGATGGCTATGGCTAGCTGGTGAGGTGGGTTTGCAGTGTAGGTGGGGCCCATTGGGGAGGACGACGACGGTCGGTAATTACCAGTTTGCCCTTTGCTGCTCTCGGCGAGATGGCGATGGCGACGGCGAGGCTTGTTTGGTGAGGGAACGAGACGTGTCCGGCGGCGGTGACAGCAACCTACACTTTGTGGTACTACATTTTGAGCACCGTCGATCATTTTTGTTCAATTTCCGTTTGAGATTTCGACCGATTTTTTCTATATAAGATAGCAATGAAATCACACGATCCTAGCTCACACATTATTAAGAGCCAAAAGAAGGAGAACACGGCACGCAGACGGCATCATGCGCAAGCGCAATTTATTGGCCAGCAAAATCGGAACCGATCGATTCTAGCGTGAATGGCACCGTTATATTAAGCACCAAAAAAGAGGTTAATTTTAATTTTTAGATATCATATTTATCATTTATTTTATTTATTTTTTTTTTTTTATATAAATATAATATATTTTGGAACCGATCAAAACCGGCAAAACGTGCTAGTGGTACAACAACATACGGAACCGATCAAAACCGGCAAAACGTGAATGGTACCGTGGTTCCTCTGTCCTAAAAGAGTGTTAAATTTATGGTTTTCAGATATTATATTTGATCATTTGTTTTATTCAAAAATTTTATATAAATATAATATATATTGTTAAAAACCTTATTTTATTATTAAAGATACCTTAATAATGATTTAATATATTTTATATTTTATACAAGTTTTTAAAATAAGATAAATGGTTAAATACAGTGTCTTGAAGTGAAAAATCCATTGATATTTTTTTAAAATTCATAAATTCAGATAATAGAATATAAGAGTTTTATGTTCCAGACTTTCCATCTCAGACACGCTAAGACGATAGCAAACGTGGTTAGTCTTAGTCCTATTCCTAATCCTAACACTTGAACCATAGCTTTGGGGCTGGTGGACGCCGTAAGACAGGTCACAGGTGCGTGCGTTTTTCCATCACCTATGTTGCATGCCAATCTATCATTGATGAATAAAAGTTACGAAGTCAGTAAACGTGGCATGGGCGAAGCAGGCCATCTCAGAGATGAATATTCCACATGCATCCAAAATCATGGTTAAAAAACTTTCTCCACGAGATGTTGACTTACTAAAAAATACGACATCAAACCCGATTTTGACTTACTCAAATATTAATTTTTATGCATCACCAAACCTAGCATAGATAGGGGTTACTTCTATGGAACCAGCTTAGATGGAGTTTGGACCGAAACTATATTTTTGAAGCCCTCCTCCTAATAACATAACTAATATTTTGTTATGACTTATTTTATTATTAAAAATACTTTAATAATAATTTATATATTTTATAATATATATAATCGTTTAAATAAAATAAATGGTTAAATACAATATCTGAAAATAAAAATGATTCTTTTTTTTAGACGGAGAGAAGAGCGTCCCAAAGTATTAGAATTTCATAGACTTTTTCTTCTCAGAGACGCATACACGATAGCAATTAGCAAACGTGGTTAGTCTATTCCTATCCTAGTTCTCGCTTGGGCTGGTACGCCGTAAGACACGGTGCGTTTCACCATCACCTAATCCTGCCAACTTGGGTCGCTGACTCGCTGTCCCACGCGAAACAACACATCACATGCGGTCGTCGCGTGGCATGGGCGAAGCAGGCTATTCACGGGTCTGCTGGACGAACGGCGCTGCTTGAACCGGCAAAAAACTGACGAGCTAGTTCAAATTGCACCCCATGTCTTCATCTGAATCCCCTGATCTTCATTACTGGGCGGCTACCCCCTGCGGCAAAATCCTAGGATCCGCCACTGAGTGCGAGGCACAGCAACTTGCCCCACGTAAAAAAAGTTCTGGCTCCGCCTCATGAGTGCACAAATTTCCGTGGAAAACGGCACGTAGTGCAGTGCACAAATCCCTCGCCATCGACTGTGTCTTCCATGCTTGCTCGGGTTTCACTCAGTGGCAAAATTTCTGCACGTTTCACAGAACTTGTGCACGAGCAAACACATCGCCGTCAGGAAAGGGGTGCAATACCCTACATTTTGCTGTCAGTGTGATTTTTTTCTTTTTCCTAAACAAAGAACAATAATAGTTTTGGTAAGATGATTGTCCCTTCTAAAATCATCTATTGGTTGCTTATCTTATTGGCTTATCATGCCAATTGAGGTCCCCAATGACACGTAACGTGTCGGACAAACGGACCGCGATGGCCGGGACCGGGATGGGTTTGAGCTGCTGCCATCTGTTTGAGGTTGTTGCCGCTAGGCGCTAGTACGTAGTACGTAGTTTTCTCAAGAAAACGATAAAACGGTACTACGCTTCAGTGCTTTCACTTATCACTTTGTAGTGTAGTATTCCGTACTCCCTATTGACATACTCCGTAATTGAGCCACAGTAATGTTCACCTAGCTTGACTGCTTGAGCCCTGCAGAACAATGACTCCCAACATCTCTCTCATAATGGTTGGTATTCACCGTGCAGTCGACGTCCGGATGTTGACGACATCCTCAGCGCATTGAACTTTTTCTGGTTTGTTTTGCATCTCTCTCTTAAGTACTTTCTTCTCCGGAATCTATTGGTTTAGGCACGAGCAATGGAGATTAACACTATTAGTGGTTTTAATACTAATAAAGTGGTCCACATAGATTAGGAAATATTGAGACTACTTTCACACAATACAAACTATCGCTATGGGCACCACCAATAGAGGTGATTTCAATATAAATAAAGTAATCCATATAGACTAGAAGATATTGAGACTACTATTCACACAATGTAAACAACCACCACTAGTGGTTTCATAAAGAAACTTTTTCTTTCATTATGTCTCACTTTATTTTCTTTTTTTCTTCTTTTTTAGCATGAACCACCTTCTCTCTCCTTAAGCATATGTAACTTCTACAAGCCACTATAACAACTCTAGAGCACCTAGTTTTTTATCCGATTCTACATCGATCTTGGGCCCTAATAGTAAAAGCTTTGCACTGGAAAGCTCTTAGACTATCTCCAACCATTCAAACCCATATCATAGACCTATTTGGTCATTTGGGTCACCCACAACCAGGAGTTCGCTACCCAAAAATATCTTGTGTCCAACAGGCAACGCAAAAGAGCTAGCCTTCATCGACTCCTAGCTCCGCCCCCCATCGCTCCCATCGGCTTGCTCCTCGCCCCCTTCCATCGGCGGCGCCTCTCCTCCAAATCCGCACATCCCTCTCCCCTTTTGGTGTCCTTCTACCCCATCGGCGGTGCAAGTCCTCCCTTCCTAGCGGCGACGGCGTGGTCTCTCCTCCCAAAGCGGTGGCGCGCGATTCGTGGCTCCTCCTCCTCCACCGGTGACGATGCCCTCTCCCCTTCTGGTCATTTACGAGTGGATTCGGTCGATTGAGCACAGCGGTACCTCTTTCCCGGTGGATCTAGCCTCGACATCCGAGCAAATGGCCCCCACGGCGACGGTATCGACCATCTCAGGTGGGTGGGCCTTCTCCGCGGCGCCAGAGATTTGGGTTCGAGGGAGGCGATGCTCATTTATGTTTCCTGTCTCCTTCGATGCAAAATGAGTTTTTTTGATTGTCTATTCTGTTGGAGGATGTTTTTTGCCTATGAATTACCCATTTTAGGTATGAGGTATGAGTCTCCATTATTAGAGATAGTCTTATAGTCTCTACAATGTCCTTCCTTTTCATCATGCATCACTTTTATTTTTCTCTTCCTCTTCTTTTTTTTTTTGAATGGACCACCTTCTCTCTCTAAATATATACAACTTCTACATGTAACTATGACAACTTTTGGAGCAACTACTTTTAATTTTGTATAACATGGCATCGATTCTCGTGTCGATTCTAAAGCTACTGCATTGGAGAAGTCCTGTGGCTTAGACACCCATCCCCATCCGCCCATCCCTTATGACTGGCACATGTACAGGAAGAGAGCTGGTGTAGAGTTAGCAGGTCAGTGACCTAACGCCTGCTTTTGCGAAATTTCGATAAGGTTGTCTGTGGTGTTGTGTTCTCAGCTGCTGGCGCTCCTCCATGTCTTCAATCAATTATCATCTCTGGCTAAGGCTGGGCTCGCTTGCACTGGCCAAGTGGTGCCGAGTCACTCTCCTCATCCAATACAGTGCTTGGCTAGTTGGCTTGCTTGCCCCCCGTGAGTGACAGCTAGCCATGCAAAGCTGGCCGTCGTGAAACGTAAGTGATGACTCATGACTCACGAGGTTCATTATATTATGCATTCATGCAAAATGTGGGTTACTTGCACTGTATAGTATACACATAGCCGAACATTAGTAGCAAAGTTAAGAATTGTTTGCATGGCCTAACTTTCAAGGAATAGGATAGTCCATTATCTTCACACAGAGGTAAACCAGCTTTTGTAGAAAGCAAAGTCTTCCACCCAAAAAAATAATAAAAAGATAATAAAATTGCTAGGTACGTATATATATATCAGCTTACACCAAGTTCAAACCTCGAAAACAGTCAGCCTAAACAGAAACACAACCACAATAGACTAGTCCTCTTCTTTTTATGAATGAAATGTTTGATCTATCACCGCATCATCCTTTACAAACTAATACTCCATCTAGGAATGATAGGCATATTTTGACAGGAAAAAAACATATTTTACAAACTTAACTAACAATTAATCAAATTAATTATATGTAATTTAAGTCAAAATTTGTATCAATATGTTTGTATTCAAGGTGACTCTAAGATAATATTGATTTTTAACAATCGAGATCAAAAATCTTTGTGTGATTTTCCCCTTATCGGAAATACATTTATCATTTTTGGATAGAGGAAGTAATTATCACTCTAGAAGTGGAGCCATCTCACTAAATTTTATGGTATACACTTAAAATATATATATACCACCTCACCTAAAATAGTGTTTGTGTTTAAGCTGAACACCTCGAATTACTTGTTTGGGACTTATTGAGCGAACAGCATTCTTTTAGTAGGACATGAAAACCGCATAGATCAACAGATCCCGCATAGTTCATGTGACTTGATGAAAGCAAAATCTTCGATAGTTCTTTTTCTGAAATAGAAATATATACGTGATAATTATGTGACAAAGCATCAGATCTATTTGTTTGAGTTGCGTACGGAGAGATTTTTGTCACTTGTTTCCGATCGACCATCCATTAGCCGCACACGTGCAGGCGGCCAGTCTAGCTATCCCTATCCGGCGATAGTGGCAGAAAACGAAAACGATAGATCAGCTGATGTCATGCATGACTCATTCATCAAGGAATCTGCCGAGGCACTGCTGACTCACTCATTCAGTCATTTGTGCTTTGCTCTATGTATGATTCTCAACGTCCCAGCCAAACAACGAGCCAAAAATCCCACACTCAAACAAAAAATTTATAAAAATATCTAATTTGAGCAAAGGCGAAGTATATATATTGCGTATATCAAAGTATAAATAAGATCAAAGGTGGTAAAGTTCTTATTTGCGTTTTTCAAATAGTTTAAATAATTGATCCACCGGTGGGCTATTCGCATTTCTGGTCATTTTTTTTTTTTTTTGAACGAGCATAGCTTTATTACTAATTGGCCGCAGCAAGATCGCTGGCCGCAAAGAGATACATTATCCTAGGTGATCTAATTGTCACTAGGTACAGTACAACCAAACGCTGCAGCATTTGCAGCTTTATTACATATTTTAGGACGCACACAAATATTAAAAGACATAAACTTTGACAAAACAAGAGTAAAAATAATATTTTCATACTGTATAAAATACTAAATTTGTGCCCAAAATTCATCATATACAATTATACATATATGCATATAAATAAAATAAAATAGAATAAAAAGACCAACCTAGTAGCCAATGAAAAGAACAGAAGTGCTGGATCAGAGGAAGCCAGAGAGGGAGCGAGCCCAGGCTGCACACGGATAGGCATCGGTGTGATTGTGCACGTGGCCTGTTGGGCAAGTCCATGGGCCAGCGGCCTAGCGCCCAGCGGATCCAACAAACGACAGACCAGGCCCAAGTCTAGGCGGTTCAGCAGCAGAAGTTAGGAAGCCCAAAAAAAAAAAAAAATCAAACAGCACCATCTTCAACTTCCTCCTGGTGGCTCGGGCGCTCGGCTCTGCTTCAGATCAGCGTAGGATGTTTGAGCGAATTTTGGCAAGAATCTAATTGACCTCATGCTCATTGTCGTCGATGGCAGAGCTAACAGTTCTGTTTCTTTAACCGATAGATTTTTTTTTGAGAATTTTAACCGATATAGACAGATGCATACGATTCGTGCCGAGCGCCGGCCCACCGCCTGCGTGGGTCGTCGGCCTTGTCGTCCTGGGTAACAACACGCGGGTGACCCACACACAGGGCCTTTCTGTTCCGCTTCTGCCTGCGCTCGGCTTTCTCAACGCCTGCCTGGCCCTCCTGCAACCTGGGCCGGCCGCATCCTCAATCACCGCAGCCAGTGGGCGGGCCGCATCCTCAATCACCGCACTATTATGGGCTGAAAACTCGTCGAGCCGACCGGGGAAGGGAAGCCAGCCTACGTCATCAGTAGCTTGGGGGCTTGTGCCGGCGGACGGGCGGCACCGGCGCACTTTGAGCGCGCCACCGGCCGGTGCACATATCTTTCGCCGCCGGGGAGATGATGGACGCAATGATTTCCCTTCTTCCCCCCGCGGTCCCGGGCGCAATGAGTATGCGCCCCACCCACGACCACGAACCCAGCCAGCTCGTGACCGTGTCGTACGTACTTCTTCCTCGGCAAACAAACAAACTAGCCGCGCCGCGTTCACTCCTGGTCCTGGACACGGACGGCGAGCACCGGGCGATCCGGGTTCAGGAAAAGGTCGAGCAGCGCGGGCGGCGGTTGAGGGGCACTAGCGAGACACGACACGGCCACGCGCAGGCACACGCAGCAACGCCTTCTCCGCGGACGGACGCAGAGCACTCTGCCTGCCGAAAACCTTCTAGTAGCCCTAGCCCTAGGCCGTAGGCCGTAGCCCCACAGGCAGGATCTATCTCGGGCCGACATGGATGCTGTGGAGACGAAGTGGGAATTTGAGAGCTGAGATGCTCCCAAGTTCCACGTCCCAACCCTAGCATATAGCAGAACATGATGCTGAGCCTGACAGCCTTAGCTGCATGATCGGTCATCGCCGTCTGAGATGACGCATGCATGACGTGGCTGGCTTGGGAGTTTTTTTCGCGACCGGGATTAATCCCGTGTTTCATTAAGAGGAGAAGCAAGTTTTACATCCAATGGCTGGCTTGGGAGTTGCGAGTGAGTGCGCCTCTTGCTGATTGGCAGATCGTGTGTGGACGGACTTGTGGCAGTGGAGTCGGCTGTTTTCTGTCTCTGACAGCGGCAGCCGGGCGGCGTAACCCCACAAAAGATACAGGCGGCGCACTCGCTGATTCGCTGCAAAATTTTCTTTTCGCACAACGCAATAACAAAGGCCTATCCTAAATCCTAATGGCGGACGGCCAGTGGAAACTGTGTGTATATATGTTTACCCGATCCGATCCACCTGATGACCTGGTCAATCCAATCGTGTGCAAATGCAAGTGGCCGGAGTTGGTGATCGCTGATCGGTGGTGGTGCCGTGCATGACTACTGCATGCTCCATTTCCATTTCATCCCTGTGCTCCTACTGATCTGGTGCTGCACAGCTGCAGAAGTGCATGCAGAGATCCCGCTCTGCTCTTCAACATCATGCCTCGGCCCGCTCCCGCCGTACGCAAAAGGACTCCCGCTTGTGTGATGCATTGGAGTAATGGAGTTGTGGTTCATTATTGTTTTCATTTTTGTGAGTATATAGACTGAAACATCTGTGTGCCTAAACTCACAAACAAACAAAATGTTTCTAGGCATCCTACTCAAAACTCCCATTATCTGCTTTCAAATTTCAATTTACCTCTAACCAAAAGTTGCCGTAGGAGACTAGAGACTTCATGGACCAGTAGTGGGTTAGTGACTCCTGGGCGCTGATGGTCTTTAACGCTTTTGCGAGGAGACCATGCTTTAAACTTGGTTTCAGGTTTTCAGATGGAAGATCGCCGAAAATATTTACAGGCCTTGATTCCTGATCATGTCAGCACTAGCTGTGCGTGACACCAATTTGAACACGCGTGCACCTGAGCAATACTGCCAGGCATCATACACGGGACCACACAATTTTCGCATGTGTTATTTTTGTCATGCCAGCTTTACCAACTTACTATTACCTTTGTAAAAAAAATGCAATTCTCATTTTTCGAGAAATCAAATGTTTTCAAATTTAACTAATTTTATAAAAAAATAATAACAGTTGTATAATACAAATTAGGATGGTGGCACGGCGTTCTTCTTGACATGCGTGGCTTCAGCCAGAAAATGGCGCCGCCGCCACCACCATCGAGTCCTGTGTCAGTAGCACGCGGCCTAAGATCTGTTGTTTCTGTGTGCGGATCCACCATTCCCCGATCTGTTATTTCGGTGGCTACTGGGCAATGGCTGACACCAACATGAAGGTAGGGTTATGTGGGCCACCGGTATCAGCTCCGTCTTCCGCTTGCTCAGCTCATCCCAAATCCAAAGTCCCTATGGCATTTGTTGTCACTCGTCTGCTTCCTCTCCTTTATCCTCACCTTCCTCCATTGGTGCTGATCGGCCAAGCGGCGTCTACAGCTCGTTCTTGTGGCTGCAACAATGCGAGCAGTCATCTCGTTGTCAGCGCCTCGGCACTTCCCCCGGAGTTTGATCGCCTGGTTCCGTTAGTCTTTGGCTAGAACTAGCTTGCCCCTGCTATATTTGTCCCCTACCCTCACCTTCCTCTATGGGTGCTGGTCCCGAGCAACTTCACCTAAGTATGTAGGGTTGTAGCTCACTTCGGTTTTAGTGGCATCAGATATGCACTGATTGGTCCCAACCAAGCATGAAAGCATCGCCCCAGGTACGCGGGGAGGCGCTTCACCTCCGATTCACTTTGTTGGCTCCTCCTGGTGCTCATCCATTGGCTAACATGCAATGAAATTATCGCGCTAGGTGCGTGGGAAGGTCCTTTACCTTCGCACAAGCCACAACTCTTGCTTATTCGTGCCATGTGAGATGCTTTCTTCTTCCTTCAACATCTTTCTTCTCTTGAGCCTGCCTAATTCAGGATAGTGGCTATTCCCGTGACTCTGCGAGTGTCCATCTTTGGCACATCTACTCCATCAGCAGTCCCCTCATTGGTGGGGTCACTTTATCAAATGCCAGGTCGATCCACTTCTTCCAACATCCCCCTTCGTGGCTTCCCATGTATGCCATGGGATGTCGATACGTGGAGCCAGGATGTGCTAATTGGTGATTTCTCCACCTTGAAGGGAGATCGATAGGCTTTGGCTTGCGAGCATCTCCCCACCTTTAGTCCCTATTCTGTGTGCGGTCCTCCAAGGTGGAGGGTGGTAGCAAAGCGGCGTATCCATGAGTGGTGGCATGGGTTTGCAACGGCCGTAGTTATGTCGGCAAGTATGTTGTTTGGTGGTGGCTCCTGTTCGACGAATGGTGGTTGTCCTTCACCTGGGGTCTTGGCTTGTCTCCAAGTTAGTACACTTCTTGGACATGGCTGGCATTGCGAGTTCAACTCTTGTCATGGCCTGGCGAGTGTCCACTTTCGATGCCTCTACTCTGTTAGTGGTCTCCTTATTGGTGGTGTCATCAAATCTTATGCCAGGTGGCTATTCACCTCTTTTATCATTCCTCTTCAAGGATTCCTCCCCTTGTTTTGGCATTGGATGATGGTACATGCAGCTCTGACGTGCCACGAAAGGTGTTGCTTTCAGCTTAAAGGGAGGTCATCATCTCCGTGTGCGTTGGTTTGCGTGTTTCTCACCATCTTTTTTTATAACATTTCTTACCATCTTTAGTCCCCCTCCATTGTGCTCCATCAACAAAGAATCACTTTGGATGACCGGTGGGAATTGCTCTGTGAGAATACATGTGGTGCCACTATTAACGTAACTTGCTTATGAGTAGTCTGATAGCTTGTAAGATTGGTGGCACTTACCTAATAGGGCTTTGAGTTCATTTATTTGTGGTTGTCTTGATCACCTATTATGTCATGTATATTTAATTTTTTATTTAGCAAGCATAAATATCATTTTAAGATATAACAAATTTTTTTTTTTATGGATTGAATCGTATGATCTGACTGATATAAATTTTTTTATTTTTTTATAAAAATATATTTTGTTATCAATATAATAGTACTTACTAGTATTATGTATCATAAATAAAGGGTTTGATTACTCTGAAAATAATACTTGTATTTATTTTGGGATGACAGAGTAGTACAAAATTGCTGCCTGTTGAGATGATGAAGCGAAACTAACACGCGGAATATTCGCTGGTTGATCTCAAACATATGAATAGTGTCAACATAAAATTTACCGCTGGCCTGGCAAAATCTGCATTTTTCAGCATTCGTTTACATGTCCTCTGATCCGTTTCACCGATAAGCATGCATGGAGATTTTCAGTGCCTCCGTGTGTCATCAACAAAGTAACAAAACAAAACAATCCTATCCTATCTTAAGAAGAAAAGGAGAAGAAACAAGATGCTATATCCACCTAGCAGCACTCTCTAGATATTTTTATTCTCCTCTTACTTAATTATATACGTGGCATCTAATGAACAGCTAAACTCGTTCATCAGAGAAGCTTCTGGTCCCTTCGTTATTAGTATCATCATCTACGTTAGCCAAGTCCATCCAACCAGCAGCGCCGTACGGACGGCGTGGGCGCCCTACCTAGCGTGGTAGCCTCCCGGCGGCGGCACGGCGCGACCGCGCGTACAGCACGGTGCACAGCGCCGTGCCCAGGGCGCAGGTGGCGCCCCAGAGGATGAAGCTGTCCCGGTAGCAGGCGGCGCCGAGGCAGCGGTTGCCGCCGCGCGCGCCCCTCTGGTACACGAACGCCGCCAGGTAGCCGAAGCAGAGCGATCCCAGCGGGATGTTGGCCACCACCACGTTGTGGTTGACGCCGAAGTTCTTGGTGCCGAACAGCTCGTTCGTCGTCGACGCCGCCACCGAGGTGATGGCGCCCGTGCACGTCCCGACCACCGCCGTGCTGGCGTACAGGAACATGTTCTTGGGGTGCAGCAGCAGCAGGAACGCGCCGGGCATCGGGCGCCATCAGCCACGCCATGGACGCCGTTCTTGACAGGGAGTAGCCACTCCTGGTCATGCATGGATGGATGCATGGTTTTTGTCAGCACAAGTACTAGTAATTAAGAGCTGGGAAGACGTTTGCATGCAAGAAAAGTGAGGAAGGAGACGAGCACAGTTGCGTACTTGGCAGTGTAGTAGTCCAAGAAGGCGGGAAGGAGACGACCGAAGAAGCCGAAGGAGGAGGACAGGGAAACCAGAGTGGAGGCGTCGGCGAGTCCTCGGGAGTCGGCGATCTGTCCCAGGTTGTTGAGGAAGACCAGACCCAGACTGCCGCTGAACATGTAGCTGAAAAAGTAGAGCCAGAAGTCAAGTTTTCTCAGCAAGCGGAGGCCGCCGACCTCCTCCACTTGACTACCCCGACTACTCTGTTCGAGCTCCGCCCCTCCCTGCTCCTCCTGCTTGTCCTCCGCCTCGATCTCGACCACCGACACCGGCGCCGACGCCGCCGTCTCGGGCCCGCCGTCGGAGTCGTGATCGTGGACGCGGTTCTCCCACAAAGTCTCGCGTATCTTGGTCGTGCTCTCCGTCACCTTGAGCCACACGGGGATGAGCAGCGGCAGGGCGAGCAGCACGTAGAGGCTGACCATGTGCTCTCTGGACGAGAACCCGATGGACTTGGCGCCGATGCTGCCGACGACGGCGCAGGCTCCGGTGGCCAGGGTGATCACGAACATGACGAGGAACGGCGCGTCGGTCCTCTTGCCGCGGTCCTTGTTGTCCTTGAGGCCGCCGTCGACCACCCGGAGGGACGGCGCCGCCACGAGCGTGACGACCATCGGAACGACGGCATTGAGGAGGAGGTACACCTCCGTGGTGGAGTACCTGGCCCTCGCCGCCCTCGGGAGCGTCTCCGCCATGGTGGTGTAGAACTTGGCGCTGAGGCCGAGGTAGCTGGTGGCCAGGCTGACGGCGACGCGGCTGTGCGAGGGGAAGTTCCGGATGCACAGCAGGTAGCACACCGTGTTGATCCAGCAGATGCCGTTGCCGGCGAGGGCGGTGAGCACGAAGAGGTGCCAGTAGGCGAGGCCGGACCGGTCGAGGAAGAGGAACTGGACGCCGTAGCCGACGAGGCCGAACGTGGCCCCCGTGAGCGCCACCACCCAGAGCGGGAGGTGCAGCGCGGCCACCCCGGCGAACCAGCCGAAGAGCTTGCCGGCGTCGGAGGCGAAGGCCAGGAAGTTGAGCCCCACCTGGGAGATGCCCTTGATGTCCTTGAGCTGCGACGAGTAGACGGGGAAGTCGGCGTTGGGCCCGTTGATGGTCTGGAGCCAGACGCTCCCTACCAAGCTCAGCCAATGCGCCGACGAAGGAGACGACGACGACATAGTTAGTGGGGGAGGATTTTTTTTTTTTTTCTTCCCTTCTCCGGTGCGCTCGCTTTGCTATGCTACTTATTGTGTGCAATCTCGACGAGTGGCCCGACGGCGATCAACGAACCACCAACGGCGATGGGTGTCGATGGCGATGGCGATGGCTGTGGCTCCCTCCGATATGGCTGTGTGGTTTGTTCCTGTCCATCGTGCTCTGCCACAAGCCCCAGCTTGCTTATATAGTGTGCTCTGTGCTGCTGCTTGGCCCAGGGACGGCTGCTGCTGGACTGCTAGTGGTAGCACAAGCAGGCAGAGGCATGCACCTGACGTGACGGCGATGGCCGGCCAAGGTTGGCCGGCAACATGCGTACACGAGATGGCAGTGTAACACTAGCACTGAAGGTCTGAAGTGCAGGGTCATGGAACACAAGCTAAGGTCGGTCGTCAGCAGGTGCGAGACCACAGTAATAGTAGTAGTGCATGATTCAATTCAAACCGCCCGTTCGTCGTCAGTTGGACGACTTGGAACTTGGATTGGAAGCTACTCCTACTACTACTACCATCGTTCGTCAACTTTGGGAGCCGCAAACCTCTGGTGCACAACGTGAAGCGTGGGCTGCAGCCGTAGGCCTCGCGGTTCACGGCTCGGAAATGCCTGCATCGGAGCAGCGGCAGCTCTCGGTTTGATCGCCGCGCGGTCAGCCGCCGGCCACGACGGCGTGCAGGACGCCCTGGTCGTCAGCAGAGACAACGTGTCTGGGTTTCTACTGCGTGTTAATCCGTGCAAGGAACGTGTTTGGCTGTAAGACGAGGAGGCATCGTATCATTATCACCCTGTCAAGGCTGTGTTTAAGATGGTAAGCAAGAGACGGCAACCGGCAAAGTTCTTAACTGCAGGGCACATCATAACAAGAAGCGGGGCTTGGCTAGCTGGCTGGTTGGTTAGCAACCTGTGGCTTATGAGCTCACACAGCTCCTTAATCCGGCCTAATCTCAGCAACACCGGCCATTTGATGGATGCTTCTGATGTGAATCGTTTCACATGCAATTAAACTGACACACCATACCAGTGCACTTGGAGGCGAAGAGACATATCGTTTCGTCCGATCAGTATGCATGTCCTGCACACGTACATGAGACGAAAGCACTCGCTCATCTGGACCTGCATGTTTTACGGGCTCAGCACATCATGTAACGCACCTTGGGTTTTTGTCTTGTCGATGATCTGCGGCATAATCATTCATTCAGCCAGTTCATGAGCCTCTGTCAGAAAGACGTCCCAAACACTTGGATGCTTGAGTATCAGAGTGTCCTTTGTACTCAGCTACCGTTTACATCCGCTCAGATTCCCCCAGATCACGGGAGAAACAGAAGCAGGAGGTTCCTTTCTTCTCTGCGTGCGGGCAGCGGCGCCGGCGCAGGATCCCGACTCCCTTACTTCTCTCCGTGCGGGCAGCGGAGCAGGATCCCGCATACACACCGCTAACCTCGTATCCGCTAGCCGCCTTGACACACGGTACAAAGGCTAGCCACGCACACAAACGCTAATCATGTACTCCTTTTCCAGAAAGAGTGTCGTTTTTTTATTTTGCAGAAACTATGTTTAATCATTTGTCTTGTTAAAAAAATTATATATATTATAAAAAATAAATCATTATTAAAATATTTATAATGATAAAATAAGTTATAACAAGATAGATGATATTTATATAAAAATTTTAAATTAAGATGAATGGTCAAATATAATATTCTAAAACTCTAAAATGATACGTTACCCTTTTTTAGATGGAGAGAGTACACATATAAATTCTATCACATGCAAAAGTGTAAAAAGTTTTATATATGTGTGTATATACATGTGCTATTCTACACCTTTAGTGTAAAATAATATTCTACACCCAGTGCCTAATACTGAATAATACTGAACAAAATTCAGTATTGTTCAGTATTTACGCGTCAGTATTCTTCAGTATTTCGTAATACCGACGAATCGACTCCAAATACCGACCGATACTGAACATGGTTCAAGATTTTCTGGTCAGTATTTGTTAATATTAGCTACTTGGGTGTAGAATAATATTCTACACCTGGGGTGTAGAATAGCGTTGCCGTGTGTGTATATGTATATGTATATGTATATGTATATATATAATTATATGGTACTAAAAATATATCAAGTAGAAATATTAATCTGATTTTCTACATATATAATAAAATTTTAAAGAAGTTATTTTGGGACATATGAGGTACCACTATTTACGTGAATACGTGACCATGGAGCTTGGAGCCTGTGATCCCGTGGCCCAGGCGTCTTCCTCCACGGCCCAAAAATAAGATCATGGGCATTAGATTTCTGGGTTAAACCTTGTTTGGATGTAGTCAGACACATGTGTCGGGGTGAAATGGAATAGAATTTAGTATCCACTCCAACACATATGGATTGATGCGCATACGACAACATCTAAACGAGGCCTTAGGGATTTGGGATTTTCAGGGGATCTGTACCAGCAACCTTAGAAGGTGGAAAGGGCCTCAGGTGGTGGCGGAACAGTAGTGGCAACAGGTTGAGAGGCAAGGGAGCTGCTGAGTAGGCATCCGGAGACATCTGTTTGGGAAAGAGCTTGTAGGAGTGGTGAGTTGCTTGAGCTCTAGCTCTTCTGGTTGAGGTCGGGGAGGGCGAGGTGGAGCGGCGGGGATGGGCGTTGGGTGATGTGTCCGACAGCAAGGGAGCCACTGGCTGAGGGCCATGGTGGAGGCTAGGAGAGGGAGTGGACCACTGCAATTCT